>JAUMHB010055151.1:0-15684 GCA_032359685.1 Pittosporum tobira
GACGCTTTGGGACACACTCTCTCTCTCCTTGAAGGCTCGGTTGATACCGTGACTATCCAGATGTCGTCAGACGAAGATGGGAGGATCCCACTGAGTGAACAACCGGAATGGTCGGACGTGATTCCGGTCCGGCAAAACGACGGCCTGAACCCGGTCGTGCCAATCTCCGACACGGAATAGGAAATCGAGAACACAGAAGCGATTTGTGGATCTGTTGTTTCAAGATGAGCAGATCCGGTCAAACTCCAGATCTCAAAAGGCACATGGAGATCGGGAGGATCGCCCTGGTTAACTACGGCGATCGATCAGAACAGGGTTCTTGTTGATGCGTCGAGAGAGGATGGGCGAATCGCAGCACGGAGCGGAACAGAGACAGGATGGGCGGAGCACGGGCAGATCAGTGCAGCACGGGCGGAGCGGTGCGCAGAACAGAGTCAGGATGGGCGGAGCACGGGCAGAACGGTCACGGGTGGAGAGGTGCGTAGAACAGAGTCAGGATGGGCGGAGCATGGGCAGAACGGTGCCGTGGTGGATCTGACGAAACCCTAGCTGCCTAAGGTACAAAGGTCGAACCTTTGCTCTGATACCATGTAACAATATTTGAAAGATTGTTTATTTCATATTTTTCTGATCAGTATTACATACATATATATAGCAACGGCAAATGACAAAATCATAACAGTAATAATTATAAATATTCACACAGCTAATCTACATATGTCTTCTTATCATAAACAACTGCCAATATCTTAGATTGCCAATTGAATCCCACAGCTGTCACCCTTGATTGAAGCTTATATGTTTAACATGTGTAACATAGTTTTGTTTCAACTTTTGATTTGTTTGAAATTTTCTTAAAGTTGGTTTTTTTATTTCTTGCTCATCTTATGCCAATTGGTAAATGGAGACTGTAAATAGCTCACAAAGAATTAGTTTGAATATGGAAAATATCTCCATTTTTCATATTTAGTTACCCCATAGTTGTTTAATTCCAGCACAACACTTTTCTCCTCAGGGCCATAACCCATCATTGCTATTGTTTACTGGAACAGGACATTAGTTCGCCTCAGCAAACATATGCACAAGATAGTAACTACTGAATATAAATATAAATTTAGCAAAATTAAAATAGGAAAACATGTCAAATGTCAAAAAGTTATGAATGCTTTGAAAATTTATAATTTGTAAGGCTCAACTATCAATTTCTCCTACTTGTCCACGATAAGATACCATTTGAAGATTTTGAATCCATGTTACCATTAAATAAAATGAGTGTTCAGTTTAATTTAGTTGTATCATATAACTAGATAGATTTTAGGTATTAAGTTATGCAAGACCATTTATTTTGTGGACTATTGAGACTGTTTTACATTCCAAATTTATAAACTCAAGATCTCTTATTTCCACAAGGTTACTATTTTTTATTTGGCCAAGATCGATTTTTTTGTACACGTATATACCATTTGTCTAATACTGTGTTGATTTTATTGTGTTAATTATAAAATTTTGCACATGAGATGCAAATTGTTTATATTTATGTAATCGTTCTAACTATGGAAAATTTTTAATGCATGTATTGCCCTGAACAGTGTTGAAGTCTCTCAAAGTGGGTGAATGGACCATGCTCTCAAGTTTGTCTCTCAAAGTGGGTGAATGGACCATGCTCTCAAGTTCGTTTTGTTGCTGCTTATTTTTTGATGTAGAGATAGCTCAGCTTGATTTTTCACCTAGATATATGCAATCTAAATATGTACCACAAAACTTAAAACCCGTGCTGGACACGGGTTATTAACCTAGTATTATATAAATAGACAAATAATGAGTTTATTTGGTTTAATTACCAAATCAACTTAGTTCAATTATCGAATCAACTCGGTTTTAAAAACTTAAAAAATCAAACTTAGACTGAGTTCAGATTAAACTTATTAATATGATTAAGAAGTTAAAAAAAAATACACATCAATATATCATACCGAGTTTGTTTGGTTCATTTAGTTGTTTGATCAATCACCAAACTTTTAAATTAATTACATAATGTTAGAGAATAGCATAACATAAATAACAAATACATTTAAAAGGCAAGCGAGAAGAAAAAACAAAAAATACCGAAAAAATATTAAAATACATTATGTGCAATACATTCAAAAAATTGTAATTTTACTCATATGTTTAGTATATCTCAATATAAGACCACACGAAAGGATATTCAACCAAAACCAGGCTATCGCCTTATCTTAGTAGGTTTGGATATTTTACAGAAAAATATAACAAATTATTAGGAATAACAAGTTAAAAAAATTATATCTATCTCGAGCAGCGCCGGACGTTGGGCTAGTGTGAATCAAAAGGGGGTGCAAATGATTAGGGATGAAAATGAGTTGAATCAAGTCAAGTCAAGTATGACTTGCTTAGATTCTACTCATATAATTTATTGAGCTTGAAATAAAATTCGTGTATGACTCATTTAACTATCGAACCGAGTACGAATATTAATCGAACCTGAGTAGTTTGAACTTTTTTAGTGAATTACATCGAATATCAATAGAAAAAATTAATTTAATAAGATCCGTATTATATTCATTAATATTTTGAATCAAGTTTTTAGCTGAACGATCTCAAAGCCCGAACCGTTTGGTTCTATTTTCAGTCCTACAAACGATTCAAATCGAGTTGAGTATTAATTTGTTTATATTTTATTTATATAATTTATTGAGTTTGAAATAAAATTTGTATACAACTAATATAACTACTGAGTCGAGCATGAATACGAATCAATTCCGAGTAATTTAAAAATTTTCGAGTGAGTTACATCAAATAACAACAGAAAAAGTATTTTAATATGGTCCAAGTAATTAATCGAACTTTAAAATATACTCATATTTTACTCGTTAATTTCATAAATTGAAACTTGAATCAAGTTTTTAGTCAAACAATCCCGTATCGATCCAAAACCGTTTGATTATATTTACAACCGTAGAATCAAGTGTTGTTGCATACGACAAAATTTGGGCTATAGCGGCACTTCAAAAATGAAAGGTTTCAGAAAAAAAATGAAACAAAAAAAATTCAAAATAAAAAGAATACTTTTATTCAATCGTTCATTCAACTAATAATGTACTAATATGACTTTACTAATAATAATAAACTCCCCCACAAGTCGCAAAATGATATATATTTACAACAATATTTTGTAAATAATATGTTGGCACATTTCTCTTCAGAGTTGTATGTAGACATGACAATTGGGTGGGCCAAACCCAAACAGTCCGGGCTAAAATAGATCGAACTAAAAGGGGATTAGTCTAAAAAGGCCTAATTTCTTTTGTTCCAGATAGACAAGTCCAAACCCGACTCTAGGCGAATTGAGTGGCCCGCAAAATTTTTCTTTATTTATTTATTTATTTTTTGCCATAAACCAAGCACAATATTGCAATTTGCAAACAGTAGCAGCAGAAGCAAAGAATAAAAAGTAACCATTGAAGATCTCCATAATCCATTCCGTAGTACAGCAAAGAATAAAAAGCAACCATTGAAGACCTCCATAATCCATTCCGTAGCAGCAGACATCAAAAGTCTAACCAAGTACCAGCAAAGTAGATAAGTAATGCAAAAGCATGAACAAGATAAATTTAAAAGAACATCAAAAATCAAAATACTTGCAAAGTAGTACAAAAACATGAACATTGAACAGCATGAACAGCAGCATATACCTTTTTATGTTAGCGTGAACAGCATGATTCCAAATTTGGTGCACTTAATAGTTATTAGACACTCGGCTAAATGACCTAGTTATTATAATTACTTAACATTGAAAAGGCTGTTATTATTTTATATTAATATTATTATAAATTATTTTTTATAAAATAATTTATTTATATTTTAAAATCTGATTCATTTTATGGGATGAATAAAATAATAGCTTGAGAATGTTGTACATTGAATAGATGAACTCATGCACACAGACTAATGTGACTAATGACATATTAAAATATAATTATTGAAATAAAATTATCATTATAATTAATTATATTTTCTCATATCAATTTGTATGCATTGATTTATTAATTTATTTATTAATGCGTATAGTAATATTGAAATATCTTTATCATGATTATAAAGATATGCCTTACCTTTCATGATTTAGTTAAGAGCTACATTTAACTTTTGACCTTTCAAAGCAATCGAAGTTTATATTTATATTTTAATAAGAATCATGTTATATTTTTCAGCTATAAATTCAAATTATATTATCTTATTTAATTATTTTTTAAGTGTTAGGTTAAGATTAATAAATGGATGAACGATAAAAATTTAAATTTTTACGTGAATAATTATAAATGACATTGATACTTGTGTGGTACCTGATCAAGTAGTCTCTTTCTAGGGATAAATCAATTTCATCTCTTATGAAAAAAGATTGTGTGTTTGTGTGAACCCAAATATGTTGTCACAAATCCTGTCCTAAATTCAATTTAACGGTTGTATTGCATATAAGTTTATTAATTATAAAAATTAACTATAATTTTTTAATAAAATATAACCGTTGAATTGTATTGGGACGACAGATGAGACAACAGATTTGGACTCGTGTGTGTTTACAACTATTATACTATTTTGATGCGTAGTAAAAACCTCTTTGATCCCAAATTGTCTATGTAGAACTTTGAACTCATAAGATAATTGATCTCTAACTAATACTGTATTATACAGCCCGAGAATCATAAAGCAGTACTAAAAAAAATGGGATTTAGCTACCGGATTTTTTGTGATGGAGCATTTTTCTTTGCAGTAAAACCACCCAGGTTGAGCGACCAGCTGTCAATCGTAACCTTTGGTCATCGCTGTATCCCTATCTGCAAGGAAGTCCATCGCTGAGTGATTCATAGTCCATCGCAAAGGCCCGATAATTCTGTCGCTAAGGTTTGGCGGGCTTCGGAGAGAAATTGGTGAGGAGTCCACCATTATTACGATGGACTGGCCCATCGTCAAGCAATTTACGAGTACAGTTAGTCCGGTGTTAAATTTCAAAAATTCAATTACCAATTTATATTACTTTTAAGTTTAGTAACCAATTTGTTAATTGATTTATAGTAAAATAACTATTTATGCAATTAACCGGCAAAATATATAATTGGTTGGTTCGGTTGTATTAGTTTTCTAGTTGTTGTCAGCTTTGTTCTAGTTTTTACAAGGTTAGTCGAAAGGATTATTTTGTTGCTATAAAATAGCTTTGAATTTTTATTGTTTTGCTAAAATTGCATTGCCACAAATAGGCAAGATCAGGATATTCTAGGCCAAGAGAATGGTGGTTCTGGTTTGGGCAACAATGTGGGTGGTTTTTTCTTTAGAGATGATGCATTTGCTTTGGGGAAAGGTAGAGATTATGCTTCAGGCTCAGGCAAAGGCAGGAAAGATGACACTGATTCAGACAATAACGATGACCATGACAATGATGCCTCTATTAATTAGGTATCTTTTGTTTTTTTATCTTTTGGTATGTCATTGATATTTTGGCGTTCAAAAACAACTATGACGCTTATGATGTTACTTATGAATATGGGGCAGTCATGTCTCTATACTTAATATGTATATATATCTTTTGCTAGGCCAATGACGTTTTGGCGTTAAAAAATAATTATGGCCCTTATGAAAATGGGGCAGTCATGTCTCTGTTAGATGTATATATCTTTTTTTAGGCCAGTGAAGATTCGACTTTCAAAAACAATATTGGCACTTGTAATTATTGTAAATATTATTTTTGAAAGTACTAGATATTGACGCTTGATGGATAATTAAACGATTATCAAGTAGTAACTATTATGAAATGTTTTGTTGTTACTTTCTTGCAAATTGAATGATTTTTATAATTTATTGGTATTCAGTTGGTTATAAACTGACAAAATATATAAATATAAATTTTAAATTAAATTTTGTATTATTGACGAACAAGTTTGGTCGCAAATACAGAATACAGAATATTGTAATTAGGTCAATTTAATTAGCGACGGACAAGTTTGGTCGCAAATACAGAATATTGTAATTAGTTTAATAAAAACAAAGGTTAATTTGCAGGCAACAGTTTTATTATGCGACGAACATTTCTGTCGCATAATAAATTTTCAGCGATCACATATTCGTCGCTACCGTCGCAACATTTATTATTAGCGACCGGAATATGTGTGGCGGACATGTTCGTTGCATTTATTACAGCGCCTAAATATTGAAATAATCCTCGCTCTTTTTATTATCAACGACGGAAATATGAAATTTGCGACGGGAAATTAGCGACAAGGACATACACGACATATTTATGCGATGGAAAATTCCGTCGTTTTATTTGATGTTAGCTACGAATTGACATATGGCGATGGTATTTTCCGTCGCTAAATCTCGTTTTTCTAGTAGTGAAGTGATTAGGAGAAGGAAAGATAGAATTGAGATAAAATTCAATATTCAGTTTGAATTCCACGTTTTCTTTCTAGAAATCAAAAGGAAGTAAAAGCATAGAAAGTAGGGGAACAAAAGGTTCAAGGAATAAAGTATGCAATGACTGAATCCCATTACTTATCAATTCAGGATTGGATAAGGAGGAGCTTAATGCAAGGGGATCAAGTTGTATAATAATTATTTAAATTAATCAATAATGACAGTTATTACTAATTATTATGTGATAAAAAAAATTAATAATCAAGAAAAAAGTAGTTACAATGTGATATATCTTGCAGGATCAATATTATTAACAAAATAACGATGTCGTTTTGTTACTTTGTTATGCATTTTTAACAAAAAGATATCGTTTTATTTATAAATATTAATCTTATAACTTTCTAAGATTCAACAAAATGTACGTATAGCATCCTCTTAACAATCTACTAGAAAAGATCAATAGGAATCAAATTCACTATCTGATAGAATTATGCTTGCCTGTATACAACCGACCCTGGCCCGTGTAACTGAGCAAATCTTTTGTTGATCCATAAATAAAGGTTCAAAAAAGTTGGAATGCTACAGAGAATCAAATTCTTGATTTTCCAGTCTTTTCCTTTCGGTTGAAAAATATCATGCTCCATTAACTTTAGCAATTTAGTGACATTTGGGTCTCAATATAAAGGGTTTACACTACCTTCGGAAGCACATAATTCAACCAAACAAGATACTACTTCCTTAATTATCTTTGCAAGTTTGTGTATATTAATATATTGTTTCAACAAGATTTCAGAATATTATTGCATTATATATTTATATAAATTATAAATATATAAATTATATACATATATGGCACATAAGATTGGATCAGAAAGCTTTGGTATGGTGGAAGAATGCAATGGAAGAAACGGAAGAAGTAGTACATCTACACAACAAGAAGCATTATGTAAGTATAAGTACCAACCTCAATATACCCGTGCTTTTCAGGTGGCTCCGGTAGGTTCTGCCACCACGGAGAAGGTGGTTTTCGACTCGTATCAGGCTGCAAAATTATATGGGGGTGGCAGCGCGCTGATTAGGGATTATCCCTTGGGAAAACCATTAAGTATAGCTTATAATTGATAAATAGCATTAGGATGTCAGATCTTGGTTTATCAGATGTACATTAATTAAACACAAAGGTGTATGTAGTATGTATTTTACTTTTAGAAGTCGCACCAGCCTCTCCTCTTAGGGCTTGTTTGAGGATAACCAATTTTGGTTTAAAGTTGAATTTCGACTTTAAATTTTTGTTAAAGTTGAATTTATGTTGTAAATTCAGTTTTTTGAACTTATATTTAGTCCACCAAACATAATTTTTTTGCTTCCCGTTTGAATTTCATAATTTCTAAATATTTTACCAGAAGAGCACTTAGTAGTGTTCTACCAGTATGAGATGGTAGTAGCTGAACTTTGTCATGCGTGTGTTTTAAAATTAATAGCAATAGTATCAAATACTAGTATGTACTATATTTAGCTATAAATCTCTATCTTGTATGTCATCATGAAACCAAAATTTATATTCTTCAATGCTTCGATAGTCTCAGCCTGTGTTGAGTTCATGAACCTAAACAATAAGCATTTGAAAATAATAAGCAGTTTTAGGTATAACTAGTTAAGATCACGCGCTTCGCGCATGTTATTCATCAATTTTTTTGACTTATATTTTAAAAATATATAAATAAATAATTTATTACATTATCCATATTTTATAAATTTAGAAAACCAAACACAATGTCATTCATTTGATTTAGTTAATCTATTAATGAATAATACAAACTATTTAAGTATAATCCTGTTGATAGTCAGTGCATTTTTTTTATTACTATGTATTCATTCATCTATTCAACTTTTATTATTCTAATTTTTTTGACTACTTTCATCACAAATTTAATGACATTTTAAAATTTTATTTGTATATTATACTTTTTAATATACTTAAAATATTTAAAAGTTAAAACGTATAACTATAATTTTTGTATGTATTAGAACTTGTATATATTTTTTGTATATATACACTCATTCCTTGCATACTCTACAAGCTAAGCTCCACTCAAGTAGTAACAGAAATGAGTTGTCCTTTACACTAACTAACTTAATTAGTTACAATAATACTCTTCTAATTAATTCCATTTGACTGTATCTTTGACTATTTGTTGCAAACATTATATGAACTGTTTCTAGGATGATGTGGTTCTATGACAGCTGTGCATGTTTTCCCAGTTGCATCTGGATGATGTACTATTGATCGTTTAGAAGTGCAAGTGTACACTAATCAGATTGTAGTAAAAATATTGTTCCCACGAAGATTAAAATCAATTACTTACCAACTTTGTCTATTCTTTAACTTATGTAATTGGATCACTAAAGGTTTTGGTTTTTAAGAAACTAATTAATTTTTAAATAAACTTAAACTAATAAATTTAGAGTTTTATCAATAATAAGAAAACGTGATAAGATTTTAACTTCACCTACTCATTCATAATCAGATCAATTGGTTTATCATGGAAGTCATAGAATCTATTCTATTGTGATAGTGGAATCTCCCTAAATTAGTTGCTACTCTATCTCTAGTTATAGCCCCTTACTTCAATTATTAACTTTACAGTTTTCATGCGAAATTTAAATAATATGAAAAGTATTAAGTTTTATAAAAATTCTCGAATTCACTAACCATCACAACTCATTTAGATATAGTTATTACCGAAACTACACAAATAACCTAGACTATCTCTAACTAAATTTAATTTGTGGTTATGTTTCACACGAGCTCTCACTAGTCTTCTCCTCTCGGTACTTGAATTATGTAACAAAATTCATCTAAACATTAGTCAGATATATAGAGGCATTAAGAACATAAAATATAACTCGCAACATAATAAACTCACATAAAAGCATGATAAAACAGTAGATCTAATTAATCATGGGAGGATCCATCTAATCTTAGCACAAAGGAAATTAGAATATAATTATATTACATAAGAAAATAGAAGAGTTTAGAACAATAGAACCAATAAAGTTACTCGTATGAAAAGTCTTCACCTTATATGAAAAACCTCCATCGAGCACTTGTCTAGAAATACTAGTACTATTCTACTAGCTATGAATTATGAAAAAAAGATCGATCAATTGGTTTTAGATCTAGGCTATTTATAGGACCAGATATACAATCCGAATCTAGCTCAAATTCGTGCATGAATGATCCAGATCGAATCCACTTTTCAGAATCGGAGTAGAACTCAAAAAATTGCGTGCGACCAATCTCCTACGGTTTGCCCGTAGCACTCTCAACGGTCGTGGGAGCTGCTGGAGTTTGTCCCCTTGATCTTTTAATTATAGTTTTGCCCTTCTTCAGTTCGGATTCGTTTTTTGTCCATTCAAAACCCAAATTTTCACAAAAATAGGTTCAAAAACCTACAAAACAAAGCCCAACAAAGAGTAGTAATCCAAACTAAAAATATAACAATTAGTGCATGTTTGATTGAGCTTTTTAAGCAAATATTGATAAATCAAGAGCAAAAGATATTAAAATATTAAATACTAAAAAGCTCTTATCAAATTCTACTAAGTTTAAATTCTTGCTTGTCCCCAAGCAAACTAATCAATAAACATTTCTAAGGGAAATTCAACCTTTTGATTTATAATTCTCAAACCAAATGAATTAATAAATTTAGTAAAGAAAATAATCGAAAACTAGCAATTCATAAGTTATAAATCAACACCAAATTATGTATATGAAAAACTCTATATAATTTAAACCATAATATCCATAATAAGTCTCAATTCTCTTAAAACTCCCCTACTCCCTACAAGTTGCTTTACAAGTGTTCGCGTGCAGAAAGTATGAGATTAAAATTATAATGTTTAACTTAAAAACATGTATTATTTTACAATAGTATTATTAATTTTTTTTATGGAATAATTTTTATTTATTTATTTCAAATGTGATTTATTTTATGAGATGAAAAGGACTTCCATGATGATGATGTTTGACTGATTCGGCTGTGTAATGGGTCGCATCTTTCTAGGTTTATAGGCTGCCCACGTCTTTATAGCAAAAGTTGATGTCGCGATACTCAAAATCGATCTTTTGTTGACATCAAAAATCAATGTACATGGAAGAAATAATATCTTGAGAATGTTGTATGCACTAATTAATACTCCTTTTGTCTCAAGCAGTTTGTAATTGTTTGATTTCGTATAACATTTAAGAAATGTAATTGATATTATAATTTTAAATAAGATAATAGTGAAATAATAGTTAAAATGATTGGGTATAATATTAATATAATAATTTAAAATAGGATAATAGTGATTGAAGTGGTGGATCATATTTGATAAAGTAAGAGTAATTTAGATAATTAATATTATTAAATTTAGATATATTGCAATAATGTGAAACGTCCAAAAAAGACAAGTATTGTAATATAAATGGGACATGGAGAATAAATAAGAGTAGATGCACTCATGCAGATAAATTGATGTGATTAATGATATGTCAAAGTATTAATAGTCCATATTTGTGTGATACTAGATCGAGTATAATTTTTTTTACAACTATTATCCTATTTTGATGTGCAGTAAAAACCTCTTAGATCCCAAATTGTCTATAAATACTTTTGAACTCGTATGATAGTTGATCTCTAACTAATATATGCACCCAGAAATCATAACCTGATAAGGAAAAGGGAACATAGAATTGAGATAAAATATCCAATATTGAAATCAAATATTCAGATTGAATTCCACTTTTTTTTCCCTAGAAATCAGAAGGAATTAAAACCATAGAAATTAAGTAGAGGAACAAAAGTTCAAGGAATAAAGTATGCAATCACGGGATCCCATTACTTATCAATTTAGGATTGGATAGGAATGAGCTTAATACAAGGGGATCAAGTTGTAGAATAATTATTTTAATATATTTCTAATTAATTATGCCTTAAGTAGCTTTGCAAGTTTACGTATATTAATATATTTTTTCAACAAGATTTCCAAATATTTATTTCATTATACTATATAGATTATATGCATGGTACATAAGATTGGATCAAAAAGCTTTGGTATGGTGGAAGAATACCATGGAAGAAACGGAAGCAGGGACGAGTCTAAAGTCTACTTTTAATAATATTCATTATCAAAAGTACTCTTTTAACACTTGCCATATATACGAAAAGTATTAATCAAAAATAATTCTTCAAAGTTATATTGATAAAATAAACGATAATAAGGATAAAAATATTATTTAATTTCACAAAAGAATTATATAATAGAATAACACAAGTAAGGTATGTGCATGCATGCATGCATATGATTTATTTTGTGTTATATGTAACATACAAACATACAAAAGATAGCTTTGATATAGCAGCATTAATTTGAAGTGTGAAATAGACATAATAATAATTTATTAAAAAAGAAACAAAATAAAATAAAAATTTAATAATAACCAACTAAATTCCAAGAACAACGAATCAATTAAAAAATTACTTTAAATCTATGACATTTGGGTAATTGGATTATTTGATGAAATTTTTGAGTAAATAGACTTAATTTGAATAATTGAAACTGAAAACTTTGAGACTATTTTTAATTTTACTGATAAGTGAGTTTATTATTTAATATTTTATTATCATTTACTCTTGATTTTGCGATATTTGCATAATTATTCCAATTAAAATGGTTAATATTTGTTCTATTTTAGTATGGATCACTACTCCTTATTTGGATTTTATTTTGTAGATTTTAGGCCTATTTTTGTGCAAATATGGGCTTGGAATGACAAAGAACGAATCCGGGTTGAAGTAGGACAAAACTAGAACAAAAAAAGGAACAAAGCAACAATTGGCAACACCTCCCATGGGCAGGTCGTGGGAGGCTACTGTGCGAATTTTTTCAATTTCCTATTGTGATGGTGCAAAGGTGATCCGATCCGGACTTTTCTAAAGAGATTTTTAATAAGGATCGAATTGTGTAACATATCTTATAGATACTTTCTACCCCTAGACATTTGATGTAACAATTTTTATTATTCATTGTTATTAGTTTAGTAGTAGTATTGTAAAGATGGTGCTCGGTAGAGGGATTTTCAACTAAAGACGAAGGTTTTTTCATTCGAGTAACTTATGGGTTTTGCAATTCTAAATTTTTCTCTTTCTTTTATTAATTTAGTTATGTTCTAATTTTCTTTGTGCTAAGATCAGATGGATTCTACTCATGATTAATTAGATCTATCGTTTTTATCATGCGTTTTATATGAATTTATTACGTTATAAGTTATGATTCATGTTCTTAATACTTCTAAATATTTTATCACTATTTAGAAAATTTTTGTTACATAGTTAAAGAACCAAGAGGAGACGACTTTTGAGTGCTCATATGGATTATAACCATAAATTAAATCTAGCTACATATAGTTTAAGTTATTTGTGTAGTTTTGGTAGTAACTGACTCGATGAATGTGCAAGTGTACATAGTTAAGTTATAGTATAAAAAGTATTGATCCCACGAGGATTGAATTTATCAATTATGTACCAATATAGATAATTCTTTAACTTATCTAACAAACCGAAAAAGGAGTTGGATTTTTATATTAATTAAAACTAATTAACAAACTATTAAAATAATTAAGTTTAACAATGATGGGAAATAGTATTAAGATTTTGACTTCCCCTATCCATTCATAATCAAAGCTAACTAATTTATCATGCAGTTATGGAATTTATCTATTTTGACAGTGAAATTTCTCAATTTTAGACCGCTACTCTATCTTTAGTTATAGCGTACCTAATTCAATTACTAGTTCCACAGTCTCCACGTGAAATTTAAATAATTTGAAAAGTATTAAGTTATTTGAAAATTCCTAGATTCATTAACATATAGTCTAATTACTATCGAAACCGCACAAGTCATCCTGAACTATCTCTAGCAAAGTTTAACCTATGTTTGTGTATTAATTTGCACTCACTAGTCTTCATATTTCGGTCCTTGAACTATATGAGAATTAATCATTTAAATAATGGCCAATCATTCAGAAGCATTAAACGCTAATACACAACTCAAAACGATATAAATTCACAATAATGCATGATAAAAATAAAAACTTTAATTACTCATGGATAGGATTAATCTAATCTTAGTACAAAGATGATTAGTTCATACTGAAATTAAAGAACAGAAAATAAAAGTTTAGAATTACAGAACTCATAAGCGATTCAGATGATGAAACTTTCGTTTTGCGGTGAAAACCCGATCTTCGATCTTCGTCTTACAAAGTTGTTCTTCCAATGCTAAAACCCTAATTAAATAATGAAAGATAAGATGAAAATTACAAAGTCCTACTATACTCTATTCTATTCTAGGTTATTTCCCGGCTCTGACAGAAAAGTACATAAAAGAAAGTTTGGTTTCTGTCATCCTTTTCCAAAAGTCATTAAAAAGCAATAATATTACTGCAACCTTTCCCACGGCCGTGAGAATTCTCATGGGTAGGCCGTGAGAAAGGTTGTAATGCGTATTATTGTTTCCATTCGCTCCAGTTTTGTCCTCCTTCAGCGAGGATTTGCCCCTTGTCTATTTTTGTGAGAACCCAAATTTATTAAGGAACTAATATTAATATAAAATTTTCTTTTATATTATTTAATAGAATTATTTTCTAGAAGGTTTATAAAACATAGCAAAGATGAGTGAAAGATGCTCAACAAGAAATTACTCTTTATTTTGAATAAAATGATCCGTCCAGTCAAACAGGTAAAACGGTATAGTTTTGAAATCATTAAAACTTTACTTTTTGAATTCACGAGTTAATATGAATTCTATTAGTGCATGCATGGTATACTAGTAAATGTCCTATCATGCCATTCAACAATAAATATTTTGAACAACTGAACATAAATCGGATGACACTTCTACCCGACACTAAGTCATTTTAACACACAGTCATTTTGACACACAGTCATTTCGTCATTCTTGACACACAGTCAAGTTTAACGACTCGTGCCCGTATACGTCACAGCTACAGGAGTTAACCTTGTAGGGTCCCAATACACCAGTCTTCAAATTTTATGTTTAATATTCGAGTTCCAATAATCATGAGTCATGTGAAAATAATATACGTTTCAACAATAGGACATGCTTTTACATGGTAAATATGCATAATCATTCAAGAATTCAACATGAACAATAAATAATGTACAGGTAATTAAATTGTACATTCATGGCAAATACGAATACTAGAATTTAAATCATACGTATTCAATGATGAATAGATTGCATGCATAAGTGAAACAATAACTTATACATAGAGGCGAAGAGTAATAACTTGCCTGTCATGCTCCATTGCTCGTATTCCGATAGTTTATCGGATGTTGCTAGTTGTTAAGCTCTTAGAAAATTTCTTTGAACGATTTAGATTAATCGCTCCATCATGCGTCCTTCCGTTTGATTACATAGGTTCTTACGTCATGTTTGTTCGTTCCTAACTAATTTTGGTATCAGAAATATCCGATTTAATAGCATTCTGGGATCTCCTAAGGTTTTCACGTTAAACGTACACAAAATTTCAAAGGGCAAAGTTGTTATTATTTGACAATTAGTCATTTGATTTATTTCTGTACAATCATTCCTCGTATTTATCCTGGGGAAATTTCAATCCTAAAATACTTCATCGGATTCTTGTCTGGATAAAATGTGAATATAAAAATTCACATTAAACTTTACAACATTTTAAGACAATAAATAAAATGTGTAACCATATTGTGACGATGTTCAAATCATCAAAAAGAAATTTAAAATAATATTCCTTTAAATATTCTAATTTATTATTTAAAATAAAAGATAATTTAAATTAACTAAAATATGTTTTAATCTAAAGAAAATTTACTTTCGAAGTTAAAATAAAATTTACCATAAACTTTTGTAATATTTCCAACTCATTGGCGGCATTTTCATAAATAAATGGTTAATGGTATTATGTAAATTAGAGCTAGTGGGAATTTGGTAAATAAAGGTTAGTAACATTTCTGTAAATAAGAGCCAGTGGCAGTATGATAAATAAAGGCCAATGACATTTCTATAAATAAGAATAATATTATTATTAATACAATAATAATAATATAGCAATAATATAATATTATTATTATTAACATAATACTAATAATAATAATAATAATAATAATAATAATAATAATAATAATAATAATAATAATAATAATAATAATAATA
>JAUMHB010055162.1:3685-15684 GCA_032359685.1 Pittosporum tobira
CCCCATATACTCATTCTGTTCATGCCCTCCATACTTTTCATATTAATCATCCATTGTAATCTCAACCATTATCAAGCAATGGTTTAGATCAAATATGTGAAAAATAGAGGATTTAGATGAAAAATATGGAGGGTATAGAAAAAATGAATATGGATGGAAGCTTGACTCATTATTGAGTATTACGTTTCTTGCGGTTAAAGGGCTGACAATTTTCCACATATATATTGTATAAGTTATTTTTTTCCCGACAACTAAAGATCTAAAAAGAGCACACCCTTACAAAATTCAAGATACACAATTGACAATTACAAATCGCCATACCGGTACAACGTAGATTAATGTGTGGTGATGATAAATAGACTTCACTTTCAACTTTCACATTCTACTATGTTGCTCCTACTAATAAAAATATTATGAACAAAATGATTAAATTGAATAAATAAATTTGTAGCATAAAATTCAAATAGATTGATAAAACTGTTAAAAACGTTTAGAACATGATAATTGGATGAGGTATGAGTATACATTTTTTTAAAGGTGATTTGAGCCATTGTGAAAGAATCTATTCGGTGCAACGAGTTCACTAGCTCGTCACCCACCCAGGATACAAAACCCAATAATACATGTTGTTACTTTTAAAATCTACATTACTTCAAAAGTTCAAAACTTGTGATCTTCAAACCTTATAACTTTTGCCAATATTTCTTATATAAAAAGTAGTATCATATACATTTCAAATACTTCCACATCTACTATGCGTTTGTGTACATAATATAATAACACTTTTGATCAATTCGACCATGCATAATATACTGATTATACATATGCATACAATGGTAAAAAATAAACTAAACTTTATGTATCTCACCTTTATTTTTTCACGGCATAAGAATGAGAGTTATATATACATGTGCATAGCATGGTGAAGACACAAAGTAACTGCACTTTATAATTGATGAGTAAATGATTTTATAACTGACCATAAAATCGATAAAAGGTAAAACAAAAAAAAAACTCATATTGTAACTTATGAAAGTAATAATTAATTATTAAATAATTTGATAATTAATTTTATTAAAATATCTCCAACATGTTATAAATTTAAATCATAACAAATTTATGTTTAATACTAGTAAAAATGGAGTCCATTTACCCTTAACTTCATAATATGAGGTCAATGAATTACTCTCGTTGCAAATAAAAAAAATAATAATAAAAAGAAAAATATCACTTTCATTTTACATTTATCTCAAAATTATTAGAAACTAATATGATTTGATACAATTATACATTAATGCTACAGGGCCTATTTAATTTGTTAGGATGCTGTTCAATATGCTAGCATTCTTAAATCATACTCCGTACTAATTGGTGCAATGTTAGCACCGACCCACTAGACCTTCTTCCATCGGCAGCGACAGATACCAATTTTTCACATATTTAACTGACTATAGAAATTAAGTAAAATTGTTAAAATTGTTAATTGTTTAGAAACAAAGGATGTCTATTATATATATATATATATATATATAATATAAATCATTTTCTGGAATCCATAAAGTAACTTTTAAGTAATTGTGTAAATGAGTCGAATCGAGTTGAATATTGACGTGTCCAAATTCTACTCGTATATTTAATGAACTTGAAATGAAATTTATGTATATCTCGTTTAGTTATTGAATTAAGAACGAATACGAATCGAGTCCGAATAATTTAACGTTTTCGAGCGAATATCACCGAACATCAATACAAAAAAATAATTTGATAAGATTCAAATAATTTATCGAACTTTAAAATGTGCTCATATTCTACTCATTAATATTTTGAATAGAACTCAAATCGAAAGATCTCGAACCAACCGTTTAATTTTATTTATGAACTTACTTTTAAGGAATTTCTTTATATTATCATGACTCAAGTTGAGAAGTCATTATGGTGTGCTTTAAGATCTTGTGGCTTCTTAATTTTCTCCCCTTTGAAGATTCGGATTAAGATTCCACAAATATTCGTTGGGCCCACTCATGGATTCACTGATTTGTATAAGCTCTCCAAAAAGTTCCCGTATAATCAAAGTCGGCATGCCCGGCCCAACTGATAATATTTTTTCATAAAACTCCTATAATACAAAATTGAAAACAGTAGTCTGAATTTTATGTTAGTGTAATTTATTTATTTTTGTTTCCCAGAAAAAAAAATATTTTTATTGTTGATAAAATAATAATTAAAATAATTTAAAATTTAACGCCATAATTTACTCTTATATCATTTCTATTAATTAAATACTTGTAATTAATGGTAAACAAATGAGAAAATATATTCTTTAGGCTTGTAAATTATATTAGAATATATTAATATCATGTTAAGAATTTCATGTTAGTCTAAATTAGAAATGTAAGTGACTTTAAAATTGATATTTTTTTTAAAAAATATTTTTATTTTTAAAACAGAGATAAAATTAATTAATTAGAAAAATAAAATGGTAATATTCGTTGTGCTCTTTCTCTGTGTAAGGAACTTAGGATCCAACCGATAGCGCTAATTGAAACAGAAAAATTGTAATTTATAAATGCACCCAAAATAATAATAATAATAATTTATAAAAGGTCTTTTAGTGGGTAATCATATAACTTTGACGGGCACCTAAAGCACATTGTTGCTCTCCGTGGAAGTGGGCCATCAACTTCATTGGGCTTAATCCAATCAGCTGAAATTGAAGATAATAACCATGTCATTTATTTCAACTCATTAGTTTCAAAAAGCTACGCAACCCAGTACAATTTTTATTACTGTATTTTATTGACATTTTATATTTTTTGTTCAGAAATAAATAGCATCTTAGACTCTGAATTTTTTTATTTTGTTATCTAAATTTCTTTAAATGTGTTATTTTGCACTCTAGAGTCAGTTTCTCAGTCACAAGTGATCTGTTGACAATGGTATTATTATCACAACAGTCATAAAATTAAATTATTAATTAAAATAAAAATAAAAGTATTAATTAATATTAAAACTAAAATTATTATTTTTAGTTTTTTTTAATTAATAATTTTAGTTAATAGTTTAAACTTTTAATCTTAATTAATAATCTCAATTTTATGGCTATTGTGACTATAATACTCTTCTTTACATGTCACTTATGGCCAAAAATCTAACTCCAGTGTGCAAAATGACATATTTTTGAAAGTATAAGCAGCGAAATGAAACTTTTTAAAGTCTAAAATATTATATGTCCTAATAAAAAATGTCTAGAGTGTAAAATGTACTTTATTTTATTTTATTTAGCTAACCTCACACATAGATTTTAACAAAAAAAAAAAAAAATCTTGGTACTAAATATAGATTTTAAGAAAATAGCAACAAGAAGACATAGATTTTAAGCTATATAAAAAATAATTATCAGATGTAAATATTATTGTCAAAAATGGAGGGTAGGAAGGTCAAATTCAACGGGTTGGGTCAAGGCTGTCCGATGTGAAGCCAAACTTCAGACTAGCTAACCTGATGAGTTAGATTGTTTGACTCCATACGCGCGAGATGAGCAAACGAACAAGAATTTCAACGTCTGTCCATATAATTTTAGGATATGAACGGGCACTGCCATGTGGTTTCGTAGCTCGGTGACTCTGTTTTATGTTTCTCGTCAAGTCAAGTTCTCGTCAATACTCATTTCCTTTATATTTTTTATATTTTTTATTTTAATAATTTATTAACTAATAATTATAAAAAATAAATAATTGAGATAAAAATATAAATAATATAAATGAAATGAATATGAATGAGAGTGACTATTAAGGAAAAATAACCAAAAGTATATATTATCATATATTTCAAATTTCAAATATAAATTCAAACTAGATACAAAATAACTCTAAAAAGATTGTTTTGGCATGTGTGAAGCCACAGTAAGCTCTTGTTTGATTGCAACTTATACAACGTTTGATATTATTAAACCTAGTCGTAAGAATTGCCTCCGTGACATTTTTTTTGGTGTGCATTAAAGAAATTCTTTGATCTTAAAATGTGTTTATAGAATCCTGAAATGACATTGTGTTAGACTTTAGGTATCAAATTATATAAATTATACCATAATTCTAACCTATAATATTGTTGAATAATTGATATAAAATTGATTTGAGGTATTTCCTCTTATCCGGATTGATTTTTTTCAAATTTCTGCAAGCTCATAAAATCATAAGAACCAAATATGTATGTATATGTATATATCCTTTTAAGAGAGAATTTTCACAAGTAATTAGCTTGCTCTCATCAATCAGACTGGGTTTTATAGCATGCCTTACTCATAACATACCTTGAGGATTGTTTAGTGAAGGCCTAAGACTCTTGACATACCAATTTTCAATCATATTAATTCACACTATAATTAACCTAATTAATTCAATGAATAATAACTAGGTTCATATAACTTGCAATTATGAATGAATGAATTTAAGTATCAAATGTATCTTGCACTTTTACCTCTACAGGGGTATTAATTGGTCATTATTTCATGTACTGGAATGTCATGACCAAATTTATTTAATGTACTCATTACAAATATTATGACATAATAAAATATTTTCTTTTTAAAATCAAAAAAAAAAATCAACAAATTCCCACTTGATTTTAAAATTCAAAACTATACCATAATATTGTGGTTAACCTCAAAATTAAAAAATATATATTAATGTAGTTGACTCGGGTTTACACAATATATATTTTTCAAAATTAAGATTGATAAAACAATAAATAAAGAAAGTCATATCCAAAAGTTCTACTGTCCATAACATACTCAAAACTCATGAACACAAGGCAATGCTTCCTTCCATATTGAGTATTAGTCACTAAGAATATGCGCCCTAAGCAATTCATAAGCCTAAACAAATTTGAGAAACAACGTTCCTCCTATTGAGGTCTTTCTGTAGACACCCTATAAGTGTATACCTAATAGGGTAGTTGGTCTCAGGACAAAAGAAAAAAATCATATATCCAAAAGTTTCATTGTTCATAACATACTCAGAGCCTAGGAATCCAAGGCAAAGCTTCCTCCCAGCTTAAGTATTAGCCACTAAGAATCTGCGCCCTAAGCAATTCATAGACCTGAACAAATTTGAAAAACAACGTTCCCCCTATTGAGGCATTTCTGTATACACCCCGCAAGTGTATACCTAATAGGGTAGTTGTTATCAGGGTAAAACAAAAAATTATATATCCAAAAGGTTCACTATTCATAACATACAGAACCTAACAATTCATATGCCTTAACAAATTTGAAAAATAACGTTCCCCTTATTGAGGCATTTCTGTATACACCCCGCAAGTGTATACCTAATAGGGTAGTTGTTCTCAGGGTAAAACAAAAATTATATATCCAAAAGGTTCATTATTCATAACATACTCAGAACCTAGGAACGCAAAGCTTCCTTCCAGCTTGAGTATTAGCCACTAAGAAGCTGCGCCCTATGCAGTTCATAGGTCTAAACAAATTTGAGAAGCAACGTTCCCCCTATTGAGTCCTTTCTGTATACACCCCGTAAATTTATACCTAATAGGGTAGTTGGTCTCAGGACAAACCTGTGAGTACTCACAAATAACAATATAATGACTTGTTATTTAAACATACCACCATAAATTCATTTATCAATTTGTTTAAATATTACAATAATACCATCAAAATATGGACGTACAACTCCATAATCTGCTCCATAATCCAAATATGACAATTTGAATATACAGGAAAAATATTAGTTGAAAGGATATTCTAAGTTATCCTTCAGTACGTGTCACGTTTTTGACAAGCACTTTGTGTTAATGAGTATATCTCTTGTTTGGTGGCAATAACTGAATCGTTATAGGAATAAGTCATTCTACACAATGTACAACTTATAGATGCTCTAGAGGCTTCTCGAGATACATGATTTCTCATATGCAGTCAAAACCATAGGCACACTCAACTTATATGGTAAACAATGCAACACGCCTTACTTTTACTATTCCATATAATTGGTAACACATCACAGAGACATATTGTATTATGAGTTAGTATAACTCGAATGCCTCATAAATCAAATATAAGATTTAACCCTTTTCATATCTTACAATCCTTCTCGCTTTATCTAGTAAAATTTATCATTTTTTGATAAATATATGTTAACCATTTTAACAGAAACAAAAGATTAGAAAATTTTGACTCGTCCAAGATCGAACAATTTGAAGATAATTTAGGACAACCTTTTGTTACTTATCTTCTTAGTCAAATGATAATGAAACATTCCTCTAAATAATAATCCCTAGACCTATGTATCAAATATTTATAGTAACCAACTTTCATGTCTATATAAAAGGAAATTCAAATTACTTCTAATATGTCATGATACCAAAATAAGAAAATTGAATTTTGATTCCCACTATCTTTATGTAAACACAATACCATATCTTAATATAATTGTATAAAATTTGACATTCCAATAGTAAAAGTTTGCTTGTCAAATTTACACATTCTAGTATTATTCTCACTACTCTCCATAAATATTTATATAACCCTTAAGATTCGCTTCGTACTTAGTTTTTCTATTCTCACTTTTATCTAATGTGGGTTTAGTAAATGTTGCATCAACATAAATCAGATCCTTATATCCATAAAAATCCAAGGAGCATGTCAACCATTTACTTCCAATAAATGTAATTTATTTTATCTAGAACTTTAGGTATAGGATATCGGACAAATAAAATTCACCACATAAAAAATCAATAATGACATTCAAATGAAAACTATCATGTATAATTCATTTATCTAATGGGGAATAATGAATATTATAATAAAATATATATAATAAAGCATCTCGTATAATGAAATTCACGTACTCGATGAGGATTAATGAATATCACCATAAAAATATATAAAGTAAAGTATCTCAAATAATTAAATCCATGTACCCAATGGAGATTAATGAATATCACTATAAAAATGCATAAAAGAAAATATCTTATATAATGAAATTCACGTACCCGATGAGAATTAATTATTATCATTAACTAAAGAAAAAAAAAATTGCATTACCCGTTGAAGATTTTGCACAAAATCATATATATAAATCACAAATTATACAATTCGCATTACACGATGGGAATTTTGCAAATTGTATAATATATGCACATATAAAAAAATAAATATATTTTAAATTTCACAATTCACATACCCGATGAGGATTTTGTAAATTGTAAATTTAAAACATGTCAATCATAAAAACAATCAATCTACATAAGATATCCATGCTGCTATAGCTCGAAAATTAATCTAAATATAATCTTTAGTGCTCCATCCATTCCTCTTTATCTCCAAATAATATGTAGGAGTTTTTCCCTTTCAAGTAGTACGATACACCACATATGAATGAGAATTATGGTATCTAATTAAGTTTAAATTAGATAGCAGTGCAACATACAACCAAAATAGTAAGGGTCTAAACACTTGTATTTGTTAGACTTTAGGTATCAAATCATATAAATTATACCATAACTCTAACATGTAATATTGTTGAATCATTGGTATGAAATTGATTTGAAGTACTTCCTCCTATCCAGATTGATTTCCTTCGAATTCTTGCAAGCTCGTAAAATCATAAGAACCAAATATGTATATATATGTATATATCATTTCAAGAAAGAATTTTTACAAGTGATTAGTTTGCTCCCATAAGTCAGACCGAGTTCTATAACATGCCTCACTCGTAACATAACTTGAGAATTTTATAGTGAATGCATAAGACCCTTGACATACCAAATTCTAATTATATTAATTCACACTACAATGAACTTAATTAATTCAATGAATAATAACTATGTTTTTATAACTTGCAATTATGGATGAATGAATTTAAATATCCAATGTTTCTTACACTTCCACCTCTGCAAGGGTATTAACTGACCATTATTCACGTACTGGAATGTCATGACCAAATTTATTTAATATACTCAATACAAATATTATGACATAAAAAAAAATATTTTTTAAAACCATAAAAAATCCAACACATGGCTATTAATTAACCTCTATTGATTGCGAATTAGCACCAAACATATTACTAAGTTGTTTCTTAATTATAAAATTCACTACATATAATGGGTATACGATGTAGGGAAGATAGGAAATAATGGCTCGCTCGGCCAGATTTAGTTGGTAAGTTTTTTTTAAGGTGGGCATATTGGTCATTGCCTTATTGGTGTATGTAACTTTTTCTTTGGACCCACCCACCTTACCTCATTCATCAAACGTAATCGACTCTCTCTCACTTTCTGAGCTGCATTTAACACTCCTCCCATCATCTTCTATAAAATTCATTACCAGCCTAGGAATGTGCACCCTCCATGAATGAAAGATTGAAGAAGAACCAGTAGAAATTTACGAATATTCTTCCATATATTCCCTTCTCATTTCAAAATTTCCCACCCTTTTATGTGTACAAGTTACCCAACCTTCCATCACCTATAGTAATTTCTTGAGAATTATTCTTAGCGGTGTTCTAATTAATATCTCTCATATAAATACGATTAATTTTCGTCTACACTCTTGATAGTTCTCTAACGAATAAATTAATTTGACATCTAAGTTTGATTTATTTCTGATTAGGCCGGTTATGATTTTAGAGCACTGATTTTAGAGATAAGCTTTGCCCATCTTTCTGTGAAAATCTATTAACAAAGGTGGTGGGCTATACATACAGATAAGGCCACATATATCCTCATCTATAAAAGGCTTTCTCTACCTTTTCCCTAGTTACATCTATATATTTATAGTGGACAAGTGCTAGTTTGTTCATTAGCGGTCTTTTTGAAAGATTGATTGCTGTGGGTACCAAATTATTAGGGGCCCGGAAATATTAGAAGAATACACGAGTATATATACATTGAGGTATCGATAAACACCATATTCATTTCATCAATGGATGCATCAAATGTGAAGGATAGTAACAATGGTAGCGACTTGGTGATGAGTTTGGAGATGGGCATGGAGGTGCACAAAGTTGAGGCACCACCACATAGAAGCACCATACAGAAGCTCAAAACCAGGCTCAAAGAGACGTTCTTCCCCGATGACCCCCTTCGCCAATTCAAAGGGCAGAGTCCAAAAAAGAAATGGATACTTGGTGCTCAGTATGTTTTTCCTATACTCAAATGGGGCCCTGATTATAGCCTGAAACTCTTCAAATCTGACATTGTTTCTGGTCTCACCATTGCCAGCTTAGCCATTCCTCAGGTATTTTTATTTTTTGTCATCAGAATTTTTCTTTACGTATCTATTGTGTTATGAAAATTAAGTCATAAGTTTAATTTATTTTTATCATAAAAAGAATATCACAATATGTATATTAACGCAATTTTGTAGTTCATATTTTTTTTGATATAGACATATTCAATTTATAAGTGGTTTAAATTTTGTTTTCTCAAATTTTTCTTAATTTATGTAAAATAAATGTTTGTGACTCCGTTTTTAGGACGAATGAAATAATTAATTAGTTTTGTCCTGTTTTTTCAGGGGATAAGTTATGCAAAGCTTGCAAATCTACCGCCCATTGTTGGTCTTTGTGAGTGCTCTGTTCTTGTTCTTGAAAGACTACATAAAAGTTCAAATTTACTTTTATTTTGATGGATTTTTTCGTTAATTATTTTGTAGATTCAAGCTTTGTTCCTCCACTTGTATACGCTGTTCTTGGGAGCTCAAGAGATCTTGCAGTGGGCCCAGTTTCAATCGCTTCACTTGTAATGGGGTCAATGCTAAGGGGGGAAGTTTCTCCCACCACAGACCCTGTCTTGTTTCTTCAGCTCGCATTCTCATCAACCTTCTTTGCTGGTCTCTTCCAGGCTTCTTTAGGTTTCTTAAGGTTAATTATCTCTTATTTAATTTGATTAATTATCAGTTACTAGAGATTGTTATGATGAAATTAAACTGGCAAAGTAAAGAAAATAGTCTTTTCATAACATATTAACATGTTTTATGTTGGTAGTAATAACTAGTTAATTAATTAAATTGCAGACTTGGATTTATTATTGACTTTCTATCTAAGGCCACACTTCTTGGCTTCATGGCCGGAGCTGCTATCATTGTCTCTCTTCAGCAGCTCAAAAGTTTACTTGGAATTACCCATTTCACCAAACAAATGGGGTTGATTCCAGTTATGACTTCTGTTTTCCACAATACAAATGAGGTTAGTACCCAAAGAATGCTGTTTTATATTTTCATGCTACTCCATCCTCCATATGTAGGTTTTTTACTTTGCCCTGTTCGTCTCAGTTTATTTCATGGATTTCTAATTTATTTTTAAAAATACTATGTTAAAATATATTTTTTAGTTTATTTAAAATAAACTATTAGTTAGAATGCAAAATATTTATGCACACATATAAAAAGTTAGTCAATAATTGGAGGAGCTAAGGAAGCAGCTGAAGGAACTTCTCGATGCCGGTTACATCCGTCCTTCCAAAGCCCCGTATGGCGCAGCCGTTCACTTTATTTTTCTAACTTATTCCCTCTATCTAAAAAAATATTATAACACTTTCATCTTTTGAATTTTCTAATAAAATTACAACATTTTTTTTTAGAAAAATTTAATAAAAAAAGAATTGTCTTATTTATCTTTATCAAATAATAAGACTCACCACTTTACGTATTACTTCACTATCTAAAACTCTAATAACAAGATTAATTTCGATAATTCATCAATCAGTCAACACATTTTTTAAAATTCATAAAATCTAATGAACCTATTTTTATGGAATGAAATATGGGATGTAAGAATTAAGTTATTGAAAGTAACAAATACTCTATCTATTTCAAATTAATATTCATTTTCTCACAATGCACACAAATTAAGACCAAAAATATATATTAATTTATAATTTTATTTTTTATTCTTTTATTAAAAGTTGTGAACAATAGAGAGAAAAAAATAAAAATAATTTTAGTGAATTTAACATTTTTGGAAAGATTAGATAGATTAAGGGTAACGTGGCAAAGTAATTACTATATATTCTATCCGAAAACTATACATGACAATTATTTATAATATTTTTTTTTTAAAATACTATTATTTAAAAATAAAATGAATATAAAATAAAAATTAGATTTTAAAATGTTTCAAGTAAGCTTAGTGTCGAACAAAAATTCCTACTCCAATAAAGTACTCCTATAATTTTTCTGTCAATCTTAATCATTAAATATGTTGGAGTTGCATTAATTTTTTAGGGATGTTGACAATAATTTGGATTTATCGTAGTAATAATAATTTTGTTTGTATTGGAATGTGTGCAGTGGTCGTGGCAAACCATACTGGTGGGCGTTTGCTTCCTGGTGTTCCTCCTTACAACCAGACACATCGTATGTGATCAAATTTTTCGTGTATACTTATTTTATTTACTCTCACAAAAAAAATAAATATGATACTTAAAATGTGTAATTATCTCTAAATACAGTAAAAATAATATTTTGCTTACTCCCCTGGTAACAAGAATGAGTATTTATATTTTCTAATTTTAAAAATTACATTAAATATATTTAAAATTTAAATTTGATAATAAATTTATTATTAATATTTTTTTTCTAGATGGGCAGTTTTGACATTTACCACTTTATTTTACGTGTACGCCTGATGATGGATGAATATATCACCTGTTCGTCCTGTTTCTCATAGAAGTCTTATTACGCAATCAATTGCTAAAAAGTCAAACTTGATTATTCTTGTATGCTTGTTGTTATTCTTTCTGTTGAGAATATTTATTATTAGTCCTTGTCTCCATATGGACCATATACACAACATTTATATGGAAAATAAACATAAAATTAAAACATTTATATGGAAAATAAACATAAAATTAAAAATTGATATTAAGTCTCTCCACGTGTTTCAATGAAAAGACCATTTCGACCTTATACTTTTATATTTTTATATTTTCACTTGAATTAAGGTCAAATAAAACGAATTTTGTTATATGAGTGAAAATATAAT
>JAUMHB010055173.1:0-15684 GCA_032359685.1 Pittosporum tobira
AACGTTGACATTCTTTTTGTCGAACACCAATAATTTTATTTAGTACCTCAAAATATTAAAAATACAGGGTTCTTACAGTTAGCAAATATCTGCGTATTCAATTTGTTAGCAAATATCTCGAGCGCGTATTCAATTTGAATTAAATCGATTGATTGTTAGCAAATACCTCTAGCGTATTCAGTTTGTTAGCAAATAGTTAGCAAATATCTGCGTATTCAATTTGTTAGCAAATATCTCGAGCGCGTATTCAATTTGAATTAAATCGATTGAACTCGTACACTGTAACGTCACAAAACTCAAACGCACTCGTCCAATAGTACTAACTAAGTCAATTGGTCTATTACAAATCTGAAACTTTAAGTTATTAGATACTTTTGGTAGTAAACTAAGATCGAATATAAAGTCATTATTACTCTTAAACTCATCCGATGTGGGACGGGTTATCAAATTCACACACACTCATACTAGATATATGGGTTAAATCTACAACTAGATTTGACTGTGAGATTATAGTCAACTATTTTATTTTCGCAATTTAAAATTCAATCTAACAATTTAAATTCATCATAGTCCGTTGATAATATTAGCGAATGTTTGCTATTTGTTTAGTGAATGTATGTTATTTATTTAGCGAACATCAATCAATAATACTGGTGGACATCTTTATATATATATATATATATATATATATAATGTTAGTAACATTACACACACATGTATAATAAACTAATGTACATGACTTTTCAGCCGAGATGATTGAGTTGAGTTTCATCGAGTATTGAATCGGATAACTAGTGTTTGTACTTTAATTGTAGGGGGGCAAGAGTTTGACTCTAGTTGTCGTGTTTCTTTATCCTAAATTAGCATTTAAAGTGGAATAAAGGAAAGTATTAAACAAGGCGGATAAAAATCAAACTAGGTTTTTGAAGATAAAATAAGCTTATTTATTATTACACCATACCAATATTACATAATTTCTTTTTCCAAATTATTATATTTCTTAGTATATTTTATCCATTTACTTATGTGTATATTTTTATTTTTTTGAAATAAAATATTTTGCCCTCCCATAAAATTACTATTGAGTGCGTCACTAGCTATAATAATACCATATGCTAATCACTCCGTCAAATGTTTAGCAAGAAGACGAATTTAAACCGCAAAGGGAGCTAATTATTGGGCTTAGGAAGAAATTAGGCCCAATAATTAGGCTTTGGTATTGGGCTTTCTTTAAGCTAAGTATAAACTGATCTATGTAGATACTTTTGGGACACTCGACCATTAATAAGCTAATTAAGCTCGAGCTGTCCGTCTCATCTCAATTGACTGCTACTGCATTGAGAGGTTCACCAACCGGATCAGACAGGTGAAAACA
This sequence comes from Pittosporum tobira, assembly GCA_032359685.1. Taxonomy (NCBI): domain Eukaryota; kingdom Viridiplantae; phylum Streptophyta; class Magnoliopsida; order Apiales; family Pittosporaceae; genus Pittosporum; species Pittosporum tobira. Next base: position 1,376 of record JAUMHB010055173.1, read on the forward strand.
TGTCTCTAATGTTTTGGTTAAAGATCGATAGCGTGAATAATTTACAACCCTTAATCTTACATTAAGTTAAAGTATAGTAACTAATCAACATAATTAATTTATTAGAGAAACTTGTTTAAAAATATTGTGACATGCATTTTGATGAAGCCGATCATTGTTTACCAAAAACAAATTAAGCAGGAGAGAATCTAGCAAGCTAGCTCCTCGAATGCCGCTTAATTAAGATATCTAAAAATTGGTTGGCTTTTTAACTTGAAATATTCTATATAGTTACAAGGTTATACTATATAAAATATCTAATTAGATTATCACATTTAATCTATGATTTTTAATTATTCTCATACGCATGTCGCGTAATAAAAAAATAAGAAAATTCACTGGACATAAGAAATTAATATTTTCTTGCTGCCACAACAACTTTTTACGAGGCTCATATAACCCAGATCTGCTATCAAATTGGATCTAACGGTTGTATTGTATTAAAATTTATTAATTATAAAAGTAAATATAAATTTTATATTCAATTCAACCGTTGGATTTAATTAGGATAATATATGAGATAGCATCTGAAAAAACAAATTTGGATTCTCAGGTTCATGATAGCTACATTGTAATCTAATACTATAATATACAATATTAATATTTTTAATTAAAAAAATTGTTTTGTTAAAATTACGTACAAAACGACATTGTTTTTGTTCAAATTGATGATCATATAGACTACATTATTATATACCTATCTTTTTTCCAATTTTTGATCTCAAAATTTAGGATGCATCATGCATTCAATTATTAGAAGATATACAACTACATAATATATAATATAATTTGGCCATAAAGAAAATGTTTATTTGCAAGCTGTCTCTCCCTCGAGCAAAATTCCTATGATTCTTCGATGGCATCAATCATCTGTTAACCCAAAGAAATTCCATCTATTTATAAGCGGTATTTGCTCTATGTCAATTTGTACCCCCCCTCCCTTTGGGCTCTCCGCGCTCGTAAGAAAATACAAACAAAACGCCTATGGTGTCCTTGCATTTTTCTATGCTCCCCAATTACTCTTTTACCCTTCTAACTACGATAATAAAATCAGATTACCAATGGACACATAGGTAACTTCACCAATCAGCAGAACAAACCAGAATAAATTTTTTTACATTATCATCGTCTCTACCACTATATATTCCTTCTTCATCCTCCTCATTTCGAGCGTCTCCTCACTTTCTCCCACCACATTTTCTACCGCGTTTTTGGATTCGATCCAATCCCCAATGCCTCTTTTACCATCAAACCTCCTGCCCAGCGAGGCGAGCCCAGAATGGATGAACAAAGGTGACAATGCATGGCAACTAACTGCCGCAACTCTAGTCGGAATCCAAAGCGTCCCGGGCCTTGTCATCTTATACGGCAGCATAGTGAAGAAGAAATGGGCCGTAAACTCCGCTTTCATGGCCCTCTACGCCTTTGCAGCTGTTCTCGTTTGTTGGGTCGGGTGGGGCTACCAGTTATCATTCGGTAAAAAGAAATTCCTACCGTTTCTCGGAATGCCGGATGTTGCCCTGGACGAGAAGTTTCTGATAAAGCAAGCGTTTTCCGGGATGTTGCCGAACGCGACGATGGTGTTTTTTCAGTTTGTTTTTGCGGCGATCACGTTGATTTTGATAGCCGGAGCGTTGCTTGGGAGGATGAATTTTATTGCGTGGATGTTGTTCGTGCCGCTTTGGTTGACGTTTTCTTATACGGTTGGTGCATACAGTATATGGTACCCGGAGGGGTGGTTGGCTGCGAAGGGAATTATTGATTATTCCGGTGGATATGTTATTCATCTTTCTTCTGGTGTTGCGGGTTTTACTGCAGCCTACTGGGTAAGTAAAGCTTACATATATACTGGCATGCAACATTGCCGTAACTTCGTCCTTCCAACATGAGTTCGATTGGTCAAATGTTTTTTTTCTCCGTACATACCTCTATAATGAGAATCACATTTTTACTTATGTTTGTTGATTATTATCATATAAATGACACAATATTTTTAGGTTAATTTATTGTTCCCCCTTGAGTTTCATAAAAATAGTATTATTTGAAATTTTTGTACCGCAAATCTATAAAATCAGTTCAATTTTTAATGTTTGGGTTTCACACAAGAAAAAAGGTTCAATTTTAATGATAATTATATATAATAACTTAACTTCACAATTTCACTGTAGTGCGCCAGTCACTAATTAACTAATCGATTATTAAATTTAGGGGATACAGATGTAAAGTTTATAAATTTCTGAAATATAATTTATAAATTCAAGTATTTTTTTTTTCAAGTTTAATTCTAAAATATATCAGGAGCCATTAATTTAATTGTAATGGTGTGCTTTGAAATTGTGATGTTAAATCTGCCTAACTTTTTTTCTCTCTTTTACTTTAAATTTTCTGAATCATTTTAATTGTAGTGGTGTGGTTTTCTTTGTTTCTCCTCCTTTTTTGTTTAATTACCCACTGGATCAGGATATGCTCCTAGTTGACTTTGGTCTAACCGTCTTATGGTATTAGGTGGGGCCTAGGGCAACCAAGGATCGGGAAAGGTTCCCGCCAAACAACATACTTCTGATGCTTGCTGGGGCGGGCCTACTTTGGATGGGCTGGAGCGGATTCAACGGTGGAGATCCTTATGTTGCCAGCACGGATGCAGCTCTGGCCGTCCTTAACACGCACGTGTGTGCCGCCACTAGCTTGCTGACGTGGCTCGTGCTGGACATTCTCTTTTTCGAAAAACCTTCCGTGATTGGTGCGACGCAAGGCATGATCACTGGCTTAGTTTGCATCACTCCAGCCGCAGGTACAAGAACTTGCGATCAACGTATAGAAACAGAAAATTACACACACACACACACACACACACACACACACACACACACACACACACAAAATAAATATAGAAACAAAAAATTACAGAAAAGAAATCTAAAAACAAATGAACAAGTTTCAAGAATTTTAATATTATTAGTTTATAATTTATAATCGAATACAGTTGATCCTAAAATGCATGAGTTAACAGAGTATTTAACAAAATATAGTTTAAATTTCCTTTTGACGTATGTTAAATATAACTCAATTTGTTTGATGAATTTGATCATTGATATTATTCTACGAAGAATAATTTTCACACTCCTTTTTTTTTTTTTTTTTTTTTACTATTTCCACATTACCATTCATAAGGTCAAAATGATGCTTGTTCTGCAATTGAGTGCGAATAATAAAAATTTAGAGTGTACTTTTTATTCTATTATAAGAACAAAGAATATTTTACGGATTACCTTTTAATTGTTTGATAGTATATTTATATTTTATTTTGGTACGTACTATAGAATAGTTATTGAACTTTTCAAATTGGTACACTGAGCAGGAGTGGTACAAGGTTGGGCAGCTATTGTAATGGGATTGCTGTCCGGAAGCATTCCATGGTACACTATGATGGTCCTCCACAAAAAAATCTCATTATTGAAGCATGTCGATGACACCATGGCAGTGTTCCACACCCACGCCGTGGCCGGAAGCTTAGGTGGCATCCTCACTGGATTTTTTGCAGACCCACGGCTTAACCGGATCTTCTACCAAGTGGACACTTGGCAGAAGTACATTGGTCTAGCTTATGGCCTTCAAAGTGGGAGGAGCTCGGCAGGGTTTAGGCAAATGGGCATTCAATTATTGGGAATTTTCTTCGTCATTTGCTTAAACGTCGTCGTTACTAGCATAATTTGTTTTTTAATTAAGCTCGTTGTGCCCCTAAGATTAAGCGACGCAGAACTGGAAAATGGCGACGATTCAATACACGGAGAAGAAGCATATGCGCTTTGGGGCGATGGGGAGAAGTTTGAGAACTCTAAACACACTTCAGTTTATGGAATGGATGAGATCCCCACTAAAACTAGGGCTCCAGTTTGAATGGTTTGTGGATTTTAATTTAAGGAAAAGTGTGTTTGTTGGAGTCTAAGTTTTAATTTTATATATGAGAGTATAATTTTCTTATTTTTGAACTCTTTTTTTTTTTTTTTTTTTTTTTTTTTTAAAGTTATGAGAGGAATTTTCCTTCAGGGTTTGATAAGTACAATTATACAATGACTTCTAATGTACTATTTATTTGCACTAATAATTGACAATGCTTGAACTTATAGGTCTTTAATATCCCCTAAACTTCAATTGATAATCAAGATTAACGCCACATGTATGATCATTTGTGTTTATTTTAATGAGTAGAGGAGGAGGGGGGAAAATATAGTAATTGTAAGAAAACCAAACATGTAAATTAAGAATGTGTGTAAAATAAGGAAGGTAATTAAAAAGAAACCAAACATGTAAAGAGTGTCTAAAATAAGGAAGATAATTAAAAAATTAAGTATGTCTTGGTCACAGAGTTTAAGTGGGTGCCCAATTTTAATTATGTCTATCTATAGTCGATCATTTTTAAAAAAAAAAATTATTTAACTACTATGCAAGAGATTGAATAACTTTTCTAACTACGAAATTTCTACCTAAATTTGTTGCAAAAAGAAATTAAAAAAATGAATTATAGAGATTTAAATAATTAAATCAACATGACACACGTTTATAAATCTTTTCAATTAATTTGTAAATCTTTTCAGTATATTAATGAACTTACGATCGATCGACTCAACGAAACAGCCGGAATGCTCTATAATTAGAAAGTAGAATCACGCTATACTTAGAAACTTTTTAACCGTAAGTCCTTCTGACAGCCATATATATATATATGTGTGTGTGTGTGTGTAGCCGTACGTTAATGTTTAATTTTATTTTAAACTTAATTTAACCAACAAATACCTAAATTCCTTTAATTCATCTATAAATATATATTACTCCATTCTACATTAACCCTGACCATTCCCGAACCCAAACTCTCCTCCCAAGTCCCAATCACGGTCCCCACGTACTCCCACGACGGAGGACCGTGCTAGGGTTTTTCTTTCGATAAAATTCATCTGCTTCTTCCAAACAAATGGATCACTTTCCAGCGAACCTACTGACGGACGAGGCGAGCCCAGAATGGATGAACAAAGGCGACAACGCATGGCAAATAAGTGCTGCCGCCTTGGTGGGCCTCCAGAGTATTCCGGGCCTCGTTATCCTCTATGGTAGCATGGTCAAGAAGAAGTGGGCCGTAAACTCAGCCTTCATGTCGCTGTACGCTTTCGCCGCTGTTTGCGTCTGTTGGGCAATATGGGGATACCGAATGTCCTTTGGCGACAAATGGTTACCATTCGTCGGCATGCCAAACGTGGCCTTAGACCAAAAATATTTGCTGCAAAAGGCCTTTCTCGGGTCTTTTCCGAATTCAACGATGGTGTTTTTCCAGCTCGTTTTCGCAGCGATTACGTTGATTTTGATCGCCGGGGCGTTGCTTGGGAGGATGAATTTTCATGCTTGGATGATGTTCGTGCCGCTTTGGCTTACTTTCTCTTATACCATAAGTGCTTATAGTATATGGTGCCCCGACGGGTGGTTGTCGAAAATGGGTGTTATTGATTTTGCGGGTGGGTTTGTGATCCATCTGTCTTCTGGTGTTGCAGGATTTACCGCAGCGTATTGGGTGTGTGTACAGAAATTATACAAAATGACTTAAATTTCATATATAGTTGGTTGGGATGCATGCATATTACTTATGTTTTAAAAATTTCCGCATAGTTTTGATTAATTGCTGATTAAATCTTAGGCACTCATCTAACGTTTAAGTTAATTGGACATTTAAAATCGATTAATCTCTACTTTAGTATCTGATTATAACCATCTAGATACTAAGTTTTCCCTTTTTCTTAAATTCGCCTACTGATTTTTGGAACAAATATTAGTATATTAGACCATTAGTCCCATAAAAAAAGTATCATTTACAAAATTTACGAATAGGTAACCCTAGTCTATTATTGTGACATGACAATATTATGATTAAATAATTTTGGACATTGTACGGGTCGTTTCTGGCAACAACAATAGAGATATATTTGAGAATGGTGGCTTTCTTGTGCAACATTTTAGGATCACAATGGGAACATCCGATCCTAAGATTCAATAGAATATTGAATATGTTGATTGCATTTTAATTAGGAGAATACTGAAGAGGTTGATTGCATTTACAGATATACATTGGACTGCCATGATTAGAGAATTTCGATTTTAAGAGGGTTATTAAACTCCTATATTTTCTTGCATATTTCTGTAGTATTAAATTTTATAGAATGGTAACAAATTAAATACCTTCTCGAGTGCCATTCTAAATCATTTTAAAATGCAAAAACCAATTTTGATAAATCTTTTTCTTGAAATTTATGAGGGTCTCATTTGTTTTTTGTAATTAATTTCTTTTTCTTGTTGTGGATGTAAGGTGGGACCAAGGTCAACCAAGGATAAACAGAATTTTCCTCCAAACAACATAATCTTGATGCTAGCAGGTGCGGGTCTACTGTGGATGGGTTGGACCGGATTCAATGGTGGAGCTCCATTTGCAGCCAATACTGATTCATCACTGGCTGTCCTTAATACGCACGTGTGTACAGCAACAAGCTTGCTGACATGGCTCATCCTGGATATTGCTTTCTTCAAAAAACCATCTGTGGTTGGAGCTGTACAAGGAATGATCACTGGCTTGGTTTGCATCACCCCCGCTGCAGGTATGTACATAAATTTATTTATAATTAAATATCAAACTATATTTCTATTTTTATTTATTTATCTCTATTACTCTCTCTAGCGTTTATGCCAAATTGTCTGTTGTTTGTGCAGGATTAGTGCACAAAAACCTGTAAAAGCCAGAAATTTCATCAATAATTAAAATAGTAGTTGGTTGTGCGTGAGTTATGCATATAAAATCCCATAAATAGTTCAAACCCACGTGTATTAAATCTTGAAATATTTTTCTGTGTTAATTGTTAGATCTCTCTTTATTACTACTACCTCCATTCCTAAATTAAGACTATATTTATTGCTCAATTCATAATTTAATACCTTTTGTGGGCTTTGATTACTCATGAGAAACTGTAATTGCTGAAACGTTATACATCTTGAAACATAATATTTTATTTTTATTATTTTTCATTTTTTCTATGACTACTATTCATGGCTTAGGTCTCAACATTTGTATAAACATTTGAAATTCATATTTTATATTATTCTTTAAATTGCTTACCATGTATTAAATGCATATATTTGTAGGACTTTTTTTTCCCTGTTGATATCCATATGGCAGTAAATTAATTATGTATTCATGTTTACAATGTTTCACTTGATTATCAGGAGTGGTGCAAGGTTGGGCCGCCATAGTGATGGGCTTATTAGCCGGAAGCATCCCATGGTTCACAATGATGATCGTCCACAAGAAAAGCAAACTCCTACAAAAAGTTGACGACACCCTCCAAGTCTTCCACACCCACGCCGTCGCCGGAAGCTTAGGCGGCATCCTGACCGGCATATTCGCCGAGCCCAAACTCTGTCGCCTTTTCTACCTGGTTGAAAACTGGCAGCACTACACAGGCTTGGCCTATGGGCTTCATAGCGGCAATGCAACTGCCGGTTTCAAACAATTGGGCCTCCAACTATTAGGAATTGTGTTTGTTATGGCTTTGAACATTGTTGTGACAAGTGTGATTTGTTTGTTCATTAGGTTAATAGTACCGCTTAGGTTGAGCGACGAGGAGTTGCTAGTTGGAGATGATGCTACACACGGGGAGGAGGCGTATGCGCTCTGGGGCGATGGGGAGAGGTATGATAGCTCTAAACATGACTCGGTGCACGCGGCTGACCTGATGAATCGGGTCTAGATGGTACGTGCAAATCTCGATAATGTTAGGGCCCGGGGGTTGTTGTCGTCTTAAATTTAGTATCAAATGACTTAAACATGTTAGTTAAGTACATAAACTATGATTGACTTCGACCCCGGGCATTACTAGAGTTATTTGGGTAATTGTGATTGTTAATTTTTATGGAATGGAAGTTTATGATTGTGTGTGTTTTTAAGTGTTAATGGATCTTTCTTTCGTTTGGGTACGTAGCAACCCATTCACTGCATTTATTACAAGGGCCAATTATCTCAAGATTATTCTGCAATTTTAAACAAAAATCATGAAATGAGTCTCAAAGTACAACATTATATTCAATCATAATTTTTTTACTGAAAGAGCATACTGGAAGAAATATTATTTCACAGGAGAATTGATACATTTTTTTTAAGAGTATTTTTTTAATTTATCTAAATTGTTACAATTTTGATAAATCATTTTTGATGCACAAACAGAAAAGCTAATTAAGTAATATGTAATTTTTTCAATTTTTATGACTTAAATTAATTTAATAAATTTTAAATAAGTTTAAGCAGTTTTAAAGTAAGTTGCTACTTGGCACAACTATTTCAAAATAATTTAAAATTTTACTTGTTAATTGAAATTTTGAAAAAAAAAATACACTTATTTGACTAGCTTTTTCAACAAACATAAAATAAATAATATTAAGCTGAAAGGGAGTTTAGTGGCCCGAAAAGAGCTCTGTGGCTTTGCTTTTGGTTATGGACAAATTAAGCCATTGTCGTTTTCAGATTTTGGGCCTACGGGGGTCCTAAATTCGTCATGGAAAGAAGCTTCGGTTTGGGCCTAAAATGTCCTTGACACTGTTTTTACATATAAAAGAAACAATAGCCCATGGACTAAATGAATCCAAGAAAAATGTGTAATAAACTATTAATTGCTCTCAGCTATTTTGCAATTTTTTTTTTTTTTCATACTGAAAGTAAGGCTGTAAATATAATCAAACGGTTCGAAATTTATTCGAGATCGCTCAGTTAAAAACTCAATTTGAGCTCGATTCGAAATATTAACGAGTAGAATATGAGCACGTTTTAAAGTTCAATAAATTATTTGGACCTTATCAAATTATTTTTTTGTATTAATGTTCAATGGTATTCGTTCGAAAACTTCAAATTACTCGGATTTGATTCATATTGCTAAACGAGATATACATAAACTTCATTTCAAATTTATTAAATATATGAATAAAAATCTGAGCACGTCAATAAGAAAAGGGCAAAAGGGAATATTAACTTAACTTAGCTAGTTAGTCAAATTTATTTAGAGGATTAATTAATTTCAATTATATAGTTAAATTTTATGGTCCCCGCAGACCATAAAATTACAATCATAATATATATATATATATATATATATAATAGTGTGCTACCAAATGTTCCCACTTGCCAGCAGTGATGTCATCTAAACTTTTACAAATATTATGTGAAGTTCAGTGCATTGGCGTCTGAGCTTGTACACTCCGCTATACATTAATCTATTTCATAGACAAAGTATTTAGATGCAACTGTTGACTACATTGATAATTGTGCAAGAAACCTTTTTTTAAATTAACCATGCTCTATTCCAAAAAAACTAATTTTATTTAATTTTTTAATTAATTTATTTGTGAAATTTCAAAATTTAATGAGAATGTCTTCGATTTAATGTAATAGTTAACATTATAAACTATTTAAATATTATTATTAATTATTTTAAAAAGTCAATAAACTTATGTCATAATAATATAACTTTTAAGATAGAGTATATATCTTTATATGAAACAAATGGACTAAAATGAGTGTGTTTACGTTGGTACAGATACACGCTCCCTGAGTCCTTAAAAGGATGAATAAAATGTGAAAAATATATAAATTATAAAAATTAATTTTTTAAAAGATGATATATTTTTTTTGATAAAATTATGTTTACAAATATATTTTATAGTGATAAAAAAATATAATTTTAATATGACATAAAATAAAAATAAAAGAATAATTATAAACCTAAAATAATAGATAAAATTATATTTTTTAAAACGATAAAAATAATATTTAAATTTTTATTTTATTTTAAGACGGAGAGAATATTATATATAGATAATATAGAGAGGGACAGGGCATATTGGCATGTGAAGGGAGCGTGCAGCCGACGAGAAACCCATTGCTTTTAGCAGTTTGGCTACGCTTCCCAAGCAAAGTGGTAGTAGATGCCATTCATTCGTTCATATCAATAAGAACTCAACATTCATATTAAAATATTTTAGCGGTTTGGCTACGCTTCCCAAGCAAAGACCGTTAACTTGGCATCCTCGGCAAGATCATACTGTATATCTCAAGTCTCTCTCGCTTCCCTCTCTCTTTCTTTCTCTCTCTCTCTCTCTCTCTCTCTCTCTCTATATATATATATATATATATATATATATATATCTTCTTTCTAGTAATGGCGGACCATATGTGGCCTCATGCATGGCATTCACTTTGGAATAAATTAAATAATTTGCTTTCCATCAAATCGAACTTGCATAATATTATGACAGTATTGAGTGCTGAACGACTTTGAATCTCTTTGCGGACATGAAGTCAGATTTTAAGTTATCCTTCTTCTTTCATTATCACAATTTAACTTGGATTATTACCGTACACGATTGAGATATAGTTTTCAGTACTCTCGAGTAAACAGGACGAGTTCAGAATTTTTGCTTCGGAGGGGGTTATTAATTTATTTATAAAATATAAAATACATATAATATTATTGATAATATTAGTAATTAATAATTTATATATTTTTTTATAAAATAATGATAATGTATAATTTATTTAATAGTTTTCCTTTTGACTTAAAAAAATAGAATTTTGTACATTTTTTTCATATAAACTCTTTCAACATTTTTCTCTCTATATTCACTATCAGGTACACCTTTTACCACATTCTAAAGTTCACTTTTAATAATATTCATTGTCAAAAGTTTTCTTTCAACACTTGTCGTAAATACCAAAAGTGTTAATAAAAAATAATTCTTAAAAGTTATATTGATGAAATAAATAATAAGGATAAAGATAGTATTTACTTTCACAAAAGAAGTGTAAAATAAATTAATACAAGTAAAATATGTGCATGCATATGATTTATTTTGTGTTATATGTAACATACAAACATACAAAAGAGAGTTTTGATATAGCGAAATTAGTATGAAGTGTGAAATAGACAAAATAATAATTTATTAAAAAATAAATTAAATAAAATTCAAAATTAAGAATCATCAATTAAATTCTATGAACAATAAATCAATTAATAAGTCACTTTAAAGCTATGACAATTGGGTAATTGAAATGTTTGATGAAATCTTTGAGTAAGTAGACGTAATTTGAACAATTTAAACTGAAAATTTTAAGAGTATTTTAATTTTACATAATTTATATGAGAACCTGAATATTTTTTTTCTTAAATTTGATGTATAATTTTTTAAAAATCCAAGACAACCGCGGCCTTGTTGTCCCCTTAATAGCCTCGTCCCTGCAAGTAAATGTGAATAGCCTCAAAAATGAAAAAATAAATCTGAAAGTAAAGCTTTAAGTTTACAAGATGGTGATGGCACTCCCTCAGTTCTTGTAGTTAACATGAGCTCCATATATTCAGTTTCTGTATCTCATCCTCGTTGGAGTGTTATTCGAGTTGAGTTTTAATTTTGTCAAGTTCGAACTGGATAAAAAATTTAGTAAGTTTAATAAGTTTAGCAACTTAGCTCATTAAAATAAGAGATTTTTTTTTTATTTTTAATTTTTTTAAATTTGAGTTTCACTCAATTCAACTCGTTTATATTAAAAATAGACTAAATTTTTACCAACGAGCTCAAACTCGACTTATTTAATGTTTAAATTCAAACTAGATAAAAATTTATTTTAAATTAAATAACTGAGTTTGAATTCAAAAATATATTTATTTAACTCGACAAATATGGACGCAATTCGTTTAAACGTAGTACGTATAGCCGGTACAGGTATAGGCCTTATTTACTTGCAATAATATTTGGATTGTTGTAGGTGTCATTGCTTACTAGATACTAGGAGCTGATCTATTCCCACCTCATCAAAAACACATTGATCCCAATTTTAAGTTGCCAAAAGTTGTGACATACTCCCTCCGTCTCAAGATGATAATAATATTTTGATTTTATATGAAATTAAAAAAATATGTTTGATATTATAACTTTAAATATGAGAATAGAGATTGATATTATTATTCAAATATGATAATAATAAAGTAGTAGTTAAAGTGGTGGGTATAGTATTTATATAATAATTTAAAATATGATAATAGTGATTAATAATATTGATTGAAGTGGTGGGTCATATTTGATAAAGTATGAGTAATTTAGACAATTAACATTATTAAATTTTACAAATTATATATATTACAATAATATAAAACGTCCAAAAAATGCCGATGTTATAATATAAATGGTACAGATTGAATATACCATATCGCGTGATTATATATATACCTTTCACGGGCAAACTCTTGTAACTTTGAATTATATTTTATTTCGAATTTTAACAGAATTATTTTAATAGTAATTTGGAAAATAAATCAAGGATTTATATATTCAGGATTCACGTGATGAAAAGGGGCAAGATCTAGCAGAAAGACATGCTAATCGACTGTAATGGTACCTCATGTGCAAAAAAGTTGTTAATTAGAACAAGCTAGTCTTGTGCATGTGAAATTATTTGTGTTTTCTTTCAATTATATTTTATTTTTCGTTAATACATTTTGTAATATTCTAATTACTTTTTGGGTTTACCACTTAATCAATTGGCTGACACTTTTATCAACCGTGGCATAAAACTAATTAGCAGGACTGAGATGAGAAGGTGAAGATTAGTTAATTAGATTCATAATTAAACGAACAACGGATGCGAGAGGGTTTAAGCTTCCTTACTACTTGACAAAGATGACAATTACTGAAATTGCCGACCAAGATAAAGATGACAACTATTGAATATACTCATTTTTTCTTTAAAAAAAAGTCATAAGTCAAATTTATTTTTATTTTAAAAAAAATATCACAATACGTATCAATGTAATTTTATAATTCATATTTTTTTGAGATGGGCCTAAAGTGGACTAGATTTGTTCTCTTGCATATTTCTTAATTTAGGTGAAATAGGTGCTTATGACTTTATATTCATAACAGATAAAATATTTAATTTATGTAAATGAATCAAAAATTAAACTAATCAAATATTTTAATGTTGCGTTTGGTTCTCTAATACATAAATAATAGGAATATAATAAAATTTACATTGAAAGTGTTTAGATAAATATTTTATATCGAATATCTAATGAAATGAAATATAATCCAATTTATATACTTGATAGTCATATCCAATTTATGTTGAGATAAATATTTTACATCGAATATCTAATGAAATATAATACAGTTTATATACTTGAGATACCTCTTAACTCAATTTGGATTTAAATTGGATGCTTTAATATGGTATCAGTGCCTCCACCGTAGGTTCTTAAAAATAATAGCAGTAGAACATCTTTATCCCATTATAGGTTCTTAAAAAATCATAGCAGTAGGACATCTTTATCCCATAACTTTAAGTAGGGACGAATATCTAATAAAATATTAAGTAGGGTCGAATATCTAATAAAATATGATCCAATTTATATATTTTAGATGAGACCTCTCCACTTATTATCAATTAATTTTAAGTTGTATGCTTCAATAGAAAAATAATAATTGTTGGAATTAAATACTTAACTAATACTAAAATTTAAATAAAATATGAAGTTGAAAATGAAATATACTTCCTCTAAGAGGAAAATAAATGTTAATTTCTCATTTTGACATCCTCTTCATTTTCAACTAAAATTTAGTTGTTAACAATACATTTTATTTCAATGCACACTTTTTTTAATATAAATTTTATTATATTTTTATTATCTAAATAATAAAAAATTAAACGCAACATAAATTATTTTTCCGTATCATGTGACTTGCTAATTTCTTAGGCGAGCGTTAGTATCAAAAATAATTTTCCACGATAATTTCGCTCTATTACAAACTTCACACAGTGACACTAGCTTGTACTCCATCCGTCCCAAGATGATCGCAATATTTTCATTTTGTATGAAGTTTAAAAAATGTGTTCAATATTATAATTTTAAATATGAAAATAGTGATTTATATTATTATTTAAATATGAGAATAATGAAGTAGTAGTTAAAGTGATGGAGTATAGTATTGATATAATTATTTAAAATATGATAATAGTTGTAAGAACCCAATATTTTCAAAATGTTATAAAGTTTATTCATTTTTAACAGTATAATATGCTAGGATAAAATAAAATTTAGGGTGGTAAATTCAAATATTGATTTTCGACAAAAAGAATGTCAACGTTAAAGTTAGGCAATATTTATTCCCGTACGGAGCGCCGCAAAGTATTTGTGGACCCC
>JAUMHB010055184.1:0-23616 GCA_032359685.1 Pittosporum tobira
TTATTTTATCACAACATATTATACTGTTAAAAATAAATAAATTTCATAACATTTTAAAAATATTGGGTTCTTACAAATTGTCTTATTTTATTATTTAAACTATTTTTACTCATAGTTTTTCTATACTATCCACAACATTTTTATTGAAAATTACGAATATTTTATTGGAAATACAAAATTATTACTCTACTCAACTTTCTATTTATATCTGATTTTTCTCTCTATCAACTTTCTCTATAAAAAATGAAAGAAAATTTGGAGAAAACAAATATTTTATTAACATACATGTTTTTTATAATTATGAAAATATAAGTTGAACGGATGGAGTATCTACTTCACTTCAAATTTGAGTTTCAAGATTTTATACATGTACTAAATCAAAATAGAGATAATAAATTATGTACTTTATTAAAATTCTAATTAAAAATAAAATTCAAAAATAGGTTTTTAGAAGTTTATGTTATTCTAAACTTTCTTGATATAGGGAAAAAAGAGAGTTTAGATTAGACTTTTTGAAGTCACTTTACAAATTTAAGTTATTATATTAAGTAAAAAAAAATATTATAATTTATAGTATATTATAATATTTATGAATATATGAGTTAAATCAAACGAATGACATGTTTTTAGTTTATGAATCAAAAATTGCTAAATTATCAATTTATGTATTTTTATTTTGAAAAAATATTTTTTTAAATATGAATAATATATTATTTATTACGCGAATAATAAAATTTTAATAATAGGCGTGAGAAAGTTAGAAGTTTCTATTAACAGAAAAATTCTTATTGCTCGAGCAGGTGGTGCTCTTTGACCGTGAAGATAGTCCATGACCACATTTTGAGATTTTATTTTTGCGGGCAACCGCGTTTGATTTTTACGCGACCAAGTGGACGAGTAGTTCACCGTGGGGTCCGTACATTGAAAATTTGTAAGCTTTGCTATGTTTTTATTTATTTATATATATTTTTTGACATTAATTTTTTTTTACCTATAATGAAAAATATTATATAATAAATATAAAATTTTAAATTGATAGAGTGAAAGAAATTTGGTACACAAAAAAGATATTGGGGTAATTTTTATTTGAATTTTAAAAATAAAAGGATTAGATAATTTTTATTATTTTAATTTCAAAAATACTTAAAAGATTATTACAAATATTGTTAGAGAGATGAATCAAAATCAATAATTTAAACAAAAATATTAATTGGCTATCCACATATTGTGAAAGGTCAAGTTTTAATTAATTAATTAATTAATTTAGGGAAACGTTAAAGGCCAAGTTAGAATGGTTCTTGAGCTGAAATGTTCAATTATGCTTTGGTTGAATATTAGGAGTTTAGGAGTGAGTTATCTCCTGCTCAAGTCAAAAACTTTTTAAAATTTAAAATAGAAGATGAGATAATCCTCTTATTTGGTTGAAGAAACTCAAAATCTGGACTTTAAAAAAAAAAAAAGAAAAAAAGAAATTGTACTATTTTTATTAAAGTCAATGAGTGGTTATATTTTGAATTTACCGTTTTATCCTTCTGAAAATTTGTTCTCCACTGTTTTTCGCGTCGGTCTCTTTCAATTTTGCTCCTCCTACTTTCCACAACTTTTTTCACAACCGGGGTCCCCGTAGCTCGCAAGCTTTCTCCTTAAAGCCCTCCTCCTTTTTAATTTTCTACGTATCTTTCTCTTCTCAACTGTCGCCCCGTGTTCTTCTGGCGTTAACCAGACAAATCAAATAACCAGACACTTTTAAAAGTTAGTTTTTCAAGAGAGAGAAAATTAGTTTCACCATTCAAAATTTTTAATCTAATTAGGTTTTTGTGAATTTCTCGATTTTAACAATTAGGTTTTATCATCGCGATCTCTCAGTTCGATCGGAGGATCATAGGTTTTGAATTAAACGATTTTCGTGAATTTTCTTATTTCGAAGCAAAAAGTTGCAGGAGGATTGATTTTGAAAAAGGTTTGTGCTGAATGATGTTGACCTCAAGGCTCGGTTTGTGATGTAATATGGCACTGGTTTTCTCACATAAATACGATGTCGCTTTACATTGGTCGCGAGGCTTCTAAGGTTCCTTTTTTTTTGCTGCTCTCTGTGATTATTACTGTTATGCTTTAATTTTGGGTTTGGGTTTGGGTTTAGGCCTGTATTGATTGATGTGGCTTCTTGTTGTGATGAGAAGCTATGGAAGAGAATTTGTGTAGAGACAACAACAGAACTCAAACTTCTTGCAGAAAATTGGAAGTATCTTCTTGGTGGTCTTGTTTTCCAGGTTTTTATTCAAAATTCCCTTTTTTCTAGGCTAGGCCTTTGAATTATTGTAAAATCGTTTTATTTATGTCCATTTCGTTCTTTAATTGGCATTTCACTAACATATCCCTGTGAGTTGGCTTATAGTAACTATAGCATTTCCTTGAGGCTAACTGGTCAAATTTGCTCTGCGTAATCGCTCAAGGATGTTTTTATTTTTAATCTTTTATATAGAAACAAATATATGCTTTCTGATTACAAAACAATTAATGCCGGAGAAAGTTAACATAAGAGAGAGAAGCGAACTCCCAAACTTTCCTCGGACAGTTACCCAAACTATCTCCGGACAGTTATATATTAAATGCATCACTCAAGAATGCCTATCTCACAATTTTCTTATAATAGGTTGCTGTATATTAGCTCTGACTATGTTTGATTTGATATAACTTTATAAGACAGTTTTACATTTACCATCTTCTGCTGAAGTTAATTAGAGGATGGATGTGCTGTTATAACACCTGATTTCTAACTTTCTATACATTTTATTTTTTTTATATATTTGGAGTTCTCAGTTTCTAAGTATTCTAACTAAATGTCAACATATTAGCTCTAATTGCAACTTTGAAAGAAAACTGATGTTTTAAGCGCCCGTTATTTCTTCTGGATGTGTATCTTCACGATTTCTTTCTATCTTGTCTTGTTAATAGTTAGTTTGTTTCTAATATGTTAAATTCTGTATTGCCATTCTTCAGTATATCCATGGGCTGGCTGCACGAGGAGTTCATTATTTCCATCGGCCTGGACCCCTTCTTCAGGATGTTGGATTTTATCTTCTTCCGGTTTGTATAATTCAATTCTTTTTTTGCTTGTTAATCTGTACGATGCACTATTACTGCTTGGAATATTTGCTTATATCTGCATTTTGGTGCTTTAGGAGCTTGGGCAAGAAAGAGCTTACATCAGTGAGACTGTGTTCACCTTCATCTTCCTGTCCTTTCTCTTGGTGAGATTCTCTTTATTTAATAGTTCATCTTTCACCGTTCTGCGTTTCTTACATGCCATAAAGATATCTTAATTTTGTCTGCTTCTCTCCCAATATATTTTAAATGAAATACAGGTTCTAGCATGTGGTGGTGCTTGTACGAACTACGAAGTATATTTAAAAAGATTATGGTTCTAGTTTAATAGCTGAAATTATACTACAATAAAAGGAAATGAATAATGAACCTTTAATATGAAGATTTGGAGAGGCAGATGGCAGAAAGACACCAAAAGAGTTGTTGAGGAGAGGAGACCAGGAAATCAAAGAAATGGACGGTAGGGGAAAATCGGTATTACTACTCAATATTGGAAAAACTGTATTACTAAGGGAGCAACTTTCGTTTGAGAGTGCTTATGGTGTGAAAGTACGAACATTAAAGAATATAAAAATGAACTGGAAATTTATTTTATTGGCGCTTGGGAGGGAGGGAGGGGGAGAGAGTATAGAGTATAATTGTGTGTGCTTGTGAGGCCATGTTATCTATTCTTGTGCCCATCTGTATGTTGAGATAAAAAGTCCCACATCATGGGTTCTAAGAAGTATGTCTCAGTTTTTATATTTGAGGGGCCTCTCCACTTCTCATCAATTGGTTTTAAGTTGGATGAAAACCTGAATAATAAGTTTCGATGGCGAACAAGAGAATTTTGAGCTGTACTGGGTATCTAGTTGTTATTTATTTATTTGCCTTTTTTCCCCCTTTGTTTGACGAGGGTTATTTCTAACTACGTCCTATTTTTTGGTGCAGTGGACTTTCCATCCTTTTATTTTCAAGAACAAAAAAATCTACACAGTTCTTTTGTGGTGCAGGGTCTTGGCGTTTCTATGCGTAAGTGCTGTATACTCAGATAAATAATCTGCTGCTTTATTATGCTTTGTCATTTTATGGAGTTATTTGACATTAAATCCTAATATACCTACGTGGAATTAATTTGAATGTAGATAACCCGTTAAAGTGCTAATAATGTAAAATCAATGTACTGGAGCTGAATCATGTTGTACTCTGTAATGTAGCTTGTTTACAAGTACGGACCTTTTAGTGTTTGTTAGCTTGTAACACAGTTATAGTTTTGGCTGCCAGTACACGTTGTACAAAATAGAAAATATATATTATTACACAACTACATATATATGCAACTACTCATATGTAGTGCGCTAACTTAACAGAACCTCTTATAGTTAGCTTTTTGTAAATTTTTCTTAATAACATAGCTTGGATAAGGCTAGAGGGGTGTGGGGATCCAAGAATAATGCTTACTGACACAAACTCAACCATTTTTAGTTGCGGCATTGTTAAGTTGTTCAATGATATCTATCTTTTATGTATACTTTGCAGGGTTGCCAAATTCTTCGGATCCTGACATTCTATTCTACTCAGCTTCCTGGTCCAAACTACCATTGCCGTGAGGTAATACCTGCAAATATTCAATATAATATCATAATTGTTGTAGCTCCTGATGTAATTTTTATAGTTGTGTTCATATAAGAGACATCCCATGTGTAAACAGTTATTTCTTTTCTTGTTTGTAGCGGGTTAGTTCACAATATATATGTGTGTGTGTGTGTATATATAGACATGCAAGTGTCTTTATATATTAAAAAAAATGTTTGTACATTAAGAATCTGTTGTTCTAATTTCATTCTGCATTATTTAGGGTTCAAGGTTTGCCAGGCTGCCTCGACCGGACAATATTCTAGAAGTTTTTGTGATTAGTGAGTGTTTATATATTTTCATTCCGTGAAACAATTTTCCTCACTTAAGTATTCGTATTTTATGTGCTTACTTAGTTTTCTAACTCTGCAGTTCCCCGGGGTGTGCTATATGGTTGTGGTGATTTGATATTTTCATCTCATATGATCTTCTCTCTAGTCTTTGTGCGAACATATCAGAAATACGGCACACGAAGGTAATATTGCAAGCTCACATGATAGATAAAAGTAGATCACATAATTGATATTGCTTGCTTGAGTGGTTTTACCTCTATATTTGATATGCTGGCAAGGATGGAGCCCACTCATTCATATTTGATGAGTCCTTCAACTGATTTTTATTTATATTTTTTGAATTTTTTTGACAGGTTTATAAAACAGTGTGCTTGGCTAACTGCTGTAATTCAGAGTCTCTTGATAATTGCTTCCCGCAAGCACTACACGGTTGACGTTGTTGTGGCATGGTACATGATGTTAATTGTTTGCAATTTGTACAGAGCAATGCTATGCCCTCCAACTAAAATCATCCAAAAATGCCAGCCACGCTGACACAGTAGCAGTGCAAGTAATTAATTACAAGTCCACGGGTAGTTTCCATGTGTCCACTAGGCTGACATTTCTGATGGTTTTAGTTGGAGGGCAAGGCATCCTTCATTTGTATATATTCGGTGAGCATGTTGTAGCAGTTCACTGATGTATTTTACTTTACTTAATACTCCGTAATATGATATTCTTGTAGGTATACTGTCAATTTGGTGGTATACTTCATAGATCACAGATTGCCAGGTTAGCATTTAATTCCTCATTTATAATCTTTCATGCAATGCTCTGATTCCATTTCTTATTTTCCTCGGCATTATGAAGTTAACATTGAAATTAATTTGTCTCTACATAGAGCTGCCTGATCACAGTGGAGCTGCATTGTTGCTTCCATTAAGCAAGGACAGTCGAGCAAAGGAAGAGAATCACAAGCTCTTAAACGGCAATTCTGGAGATTCTACTGATTGGGTATTGATCAATCATGTTCCTGGCCTTGTTTTTCACATATCTTTATTTATTTATTTTCCCACCATCTTTTTTGGTTTTTGACTTTGTTCGCTTCTTTTTTACAGAGGTTGAGGAGTCAAGTGAATGGTAAGGTTCAGGAAGACAGTAACACACTGCTTGTTGAGACAGTTGTATAGATGATGGAAGCTGCTCCAAGAGCAAAAATGGTGGTGACCTAATTAGTAGTAACTTCTAAACCATTCAATGTATAGGTTAATGCTTTTAGATGTCGTGGGTCAGTTCTCATATGGTCAACACTGTTCATCATAATGTACATGCATCTACATGTAAAATGGAATTATATAGCGTTTCATTGCTTCAATCATTTTCTCTTCATTTGCCTCTTTTATTATTATTTTTTGGAATTTCAAATTATTGATAGACTCTATGCAAGAGAAATCAGAAAAAAGAAGAAAAATATGCAGAAATGATTGAAATCTGGAGAGGAGGGCAAAGGACATTTTCAAAAGCAGCTGAAGATCTAACCAAGTGGACGTGTGAAGAGCACTTGAGGTTTATTTTATTTTAATATTTATGGAACAGAGACCTTACTGTTTCTCAATGCTTCAACAAAATAGCAGTGGCAAATGATAAAGCTTTACATTTAAAATGGAAACTGCACCAAAAAGCACATGGCCGGCTTCTTGACCATTACACATAAGTCACAATGCGTATATCTCCATTCTTATGCCTAAGACTATCCAATGATTTTGTTATCGAGGTCTTGAAGAGGATGACAACTACACAACTACGTAGTTGTGTGCAATTATAAATTTAAAATTTCCATATATTATCAACAGCACCATTCAAGAATTATACATACACTGTACTAAACTAATAAAGCTTCATGGGGGCCTATGCACTTTTTACATGTGATTTTGTTTCGTATGACACCAATTTTCTGCCATAATTTGTATCACCGTGTACTACCGGAAAGGTGAGTCATTATTAGTGAGAATAATGCTTCTATTAAGATATGCGTTAGAGGTATTAAATGAGTTAGTTTTTTTTATTTATAAAATTAAAATATTTAATTTTATTGAGTTTTTAAGAAATTAAATTTTAAATATATCTTATTAAATTAAATAATTTAAAAAAAAAATTAAAATAAGTCTTAAACATATCGAACTCTAAACAAATCTTGAGCTCGTTTAAAAACCAACTTTGCCTTTTGGGTGCCCATGTTCCTCTAACATGAAAAGGAAAAGGGCCAGGTCAGTGATGAGCCCTGTATGGGTGGTGGTATTACTCATAATTAATTGCATAAGTTTCTGTCATCATCCTCGGTGGAATGAATAATCATAAATTCATAATCAGTGTCTCCTTGTGAAAGAAATACTATTATTATGGGCCTCACTGAAGGCCCATCATATTCTTAGAATTCTAATTCTTTAATTAAAAAGGTTTTATACTTTTAGCACTCTGAACAACCCCCCGCAACCCCCCGGGCCTCCCCTTCCAAGCAATCAATGGGTTTTGGGAAAAAACAATAGAAAATTCGAAAACTTTTATTTAGATTTAGTTTAAAATAAAATTTATCTATTTTGTTAAAATATCAAGTCAAAATTAAAATATTAAAATTTTCAAACAAATTATTCAAAATATTAATAAAAGATATTAAGAATATTAAAAAAATCATTCGAGTTTTAAATTATGCTTATTTTGTATAGTACTAGTTAAATATTTTGAGTCGAATTTGAAGTGAATTTTTCATGCTAGTCCAATCATTGCTTTCTGTTCCTGTTCCTTTTTTTCACTAATACTTTTTTTTTATACCTTTGTCAAAAAAAAAACAAAAAAAAGCGACATGGCACAATAAAGTGATTATCAAAACGAGCTATATATATATATATATATATATATATGCTCTCTCTATTCCAAAATAATTATCTCTTTAGTAAGTGAAAATTATTTTAAAATAATTATCGTTTGTAGTTTTTTAGAAAAATATATAATTTATTTGCCTATATTACCCTTGATATTTCTTATTTTTTAAGGAACTTTAATTTACTAAAATTATTTATTTTTTTTCTCTCTCTTCTTCATAATATTCAATAAAAAATATAAATAAAATTATACATTAATATTTATTGTTGATTTTAATTCGTGTATATGAAATTAAAATGACTATTAATTCAAAATAGAAGGAGTCTATATTAATTTAAATTAAAAATTATCTAAAAATTAATAATATTCCTGTTTTTAAGAACATAGACACTAATATAGCTCTTGATTTTCTATTAATAGGCCTGTATTGGAACTTGGAAGATTGGTAACCAAGCCCATAGATCAAAACATCAATTAAATAACACAGAGCTGATAAAATCGGCTTAATTAAATGCTACTAAACACACAAACAAACAAAGACTTGGTTTTCCACACCATTGTTGACTTTGACCCCACCCTGTCGAAAACGACCGTTGCTGCTACGGCGTTATTATCATTTTAGTCATTTTTCTTGCCTGTCACACACCTGTCACTCTCCAGATATTATTCTTTCCGTTATAAAATACAAAGGCAGTCACGCAATTATCATGTGATCATTTTTTTTTTAATTATAAAATAATGTTTTTAATTTTAAACTTAAAATTATTTTTATATGTTATTAAATTAAGTTTATAAAATTTTAAATTATAAGATAAATTTATTAAAATATTAAAATTCGTACTTATGTTAAAATATATGAATATTTTTTAATTTAAAAACGGAATGAGTAAAAATAAATTAAAAATCTCCAGCAGTGCGAGAAGGAAACAGTACCGAAGCACACCATACGAATGATGAGGAAGATGAAACGCAGAAAAAAGCACAAGTACACTCATTGCATAGTGTTACTAGGAATTAAAAACTGTTAGATCCACAAAAACGTGCTCGTGTCTCTCTGTAGCAGCATATCATTGGCCATTCCTCCTCACGGTTCAGCGAGTTGGCGAGTGTAGTACTTTCCAGAAAAATGCAAGCCGTCTGATCTGATTGACATTCTCTTTCTCTCTCTCTCTCTGATCTCCATCTCCGGCCATGGGCGGCAGTTGCTCCAGATTATCCGTCTTCTGGTGCCATTCTCACTTCAAATCCTCCGTTCTCGAAGCCTCTGATCTCGGCAAGTCCCTCTGTGTGTGTGTGTGTGTGTGTGTGTGTGTGTGTACAACTATATATTTATGTTAATACATGTCTTCGAATTGGTTGGGGAGTAAATGAGTCGAATCAGGTGAGTATTGACTTATCCATGGAATTTACGGAGCTTATAATAAAATTGGGACTTTTAAAACCAGTTAATCACGAATATTAATCAATTGTGATCATATTCGACTTGTCAATATTCAAGTTTAGCATCGGTCGATCTTGAATGGAATGGTTTCCTACAGTCTTATACGTATATATAGATGTGTGTCTGTTTTTAGTATATACTAGTATTAATTTACTTGTATTTTGCTGTATGTTTATGAAATTGTAACAGAAAATGGAGGCGAAAATGACAAAAATGCATTGCCTAGTTTCAGAGAATTTAGCTTAGAGGAGCTGAAAGTTGCGACCAGTGTTTTTTCGTCCGATAATATAGTATCTGAGCACGGAGAGAAAGCTCCCAATGTAGTTTTCAAAGGGAGGCTTGCAAATGATCGCTGGATTGCCGTCAAGCGGTTCAACAAGTCAGCTTGGCCTGATTCTCGCCAGTTCATTGTTAGTTGTAGTAAAATTACTCTATTTGTTTCAAAATTAGAAATAAATTTTAACTTTTTTTAAGTCCATTTGCAAAATTCTTAAATCCGGAGTTGGTATGAATTCATTAAGGGTTGAAAGCAACAAATATAGTAACTAGTTCTACTTTTTTTATTTAGTTTATACTATTAAATTCTCATCAATTTTTGAATTTTGAGATTTTGCAAATTGACTCAATAAGTTGAAGTGTACCTCAACTTTTGGAACAGAGCTAGTACATTTTTAGTAGGTGCTGTTGTATGTGATGTGAAGTAATTGGTTGTGGTTTTAGGAGGAAGCCAGATCAGTTGGGAATCTAAGAAGTGATCGACTGGCAAATCTGATGGGATTCTGCTGCGAGGGTGACGAGAGATTGCTCGTGGCAGAGTTCATGCCTAATGAGACACTGGCTAAACATTTATTCCACTGTAAGTTTGTTCATTATTCTTTTGATTAATTGCAGAATATCTTCTTAACTGTAAAGATTCAATCACATTAATGGTGACTTCTTAAATCAAAAGAAAGTAAAACGAAAGCTAAATGAAAACCTGGAAAAGATGCTGAAATTCTCAACCGGCCAATAAATTTTATTTACCATTGCTCTTCCAATTAAAATTTTACTTTTTCCCTTGATCTTTCTATGTTCAAAATGGAGGGCTGGGAATGTCAGTCATTCAATCTTTGTAGATACCATATATTAATCCGTTGAACATTTAGTTGACTTGTCCGTTGAAGCTTAGAACTAGATAATACCAATGTTTCTAAATGAATTTCAAGTATGCCATTGTTCGTATCATTGTGGGTTAGTAAAGTAATGCTAGTTTTCAATTAAGTTATAAAAAGCTATGACTTTATGATACCCATACCTTGTGTTTCCTGGATTCTGTCCTTATATCGGTTATGTTGAATGCCTTAGGGGAAAGCCAGCCAATGAAATGGGCTTTGAGGTTGAGAGTGGCTTTATATTTAGCTCAAGCTTTGGAGTACTGCAGCAGTAAGGGACGAGCTTTATATCATGATCTGAATGCTTACAGAGTCTTGTTCGATCAGGTATAGTTTTTCCATTTGATTCCTATTTTTCTTTTATTTTGTCATTGCACCAATCTAATTCTGCATCACCTGTCCGTAGGATGGCAATCCTAGGCTATCTTGCTTTGGCCTAATGAAGAATAGCAGAGATGGCAAGAGTTACAGTACGAACTTGGCTTTCACCCCACCAGAGTACTTGAGAACTGGTAATTAGCAAATTATCTCTTGCCAGTTCAACATCAACAAAAGTATAAAAGTGGAATTTATTTATGAGGATTGGTTTGGGAGAAGATATGCCTCTTTTATTGATTTGTTTTATTCATGTTTGCAATTTTCTCTATTTTCCGAAAAATACACTGTGATTACTTTGTTTAATGGTAGATATATAAACATAAATATGTACATGTAATTATATCATTATCATGAGAAATTAACATGCCTGTATGTATGTCTATGTTTACCAGGAAGAGTGACACAAGAAAGTGTAGTCTACAGCTTTGGAACGTTGATGTTAGATCTTCTGAGTGGCAAACATATTCCACCAAGCCATGTAAGCATTCATCTAATTTATTACTTGTGGTAGTTGACAACTAGTTTTTTGAAGGGCCAAAATTAAAATTTGTTTTCATTGGCCAAACTGTCATAAGTAATAGTGCTGAGGCTATACCTTCTTACAGGCACTCGACCTCATTCGTGGCAAGAATTTCTTAATGCTTATGGACTCATGTTTGGAGGGTCATTTTACAAATGATGATGGAACTGAGTTGGTGCGCTTAGCCTCCCGTTGCTTGCAGTATGAAGCTCGTGAGAGGCCAAATGCAAAGTCCATTGTCACGGCTCTTGTCCCTCTTCAGAAAGAAACAGAGGTATGAACAAATGCTATTTTCGCTCTTTCTAATGGCTTATTTTACTTTCAGGTATTTCTAGAGGTATAATATTTTTGCACAAACAATACATAATTCAAACTCTTTTTAGTGCTTAATGCAACATGCTTGATATACAGGAGAAAAATTGTGTTTTCTGTTCCTACGCATTATGGTTATACAAAAAAAGCTATTTAAAAAGGAGCATTGGTGGTTCGTATTGCATGTTCACTATTTACTTTGAAATTTTCTGAGTGGCTAATAATTATAGATGCTTTAAGTGTGATTCTGATTAGTTGATCAATCAGGTTCCATCACATGAATTGTTGGGTATTAGTCCACATGGAAATGCGAACTCATCAGAACTGTTAGTGTTGTCGCCACTGGGTGAAGCTTGCTCAAGAAAGGACCTGACAGCCATACATGAAATGCTGGAGAAGGTTGGATACAAGGATGATGAAGGAATTGCCAATGAGGTTTGTGTCTGTCTAACATTTATTTATGCTCTATATTGTTTTAAATTTATAAAGTTCTGTAAGTATATAGTACCTCCATTTCAAAACTAGATAAAGTTGTTCATTTTTGGTACATTCCAAAATTAGAGATATGTTTTTATTTTAGTACCATAAATACCATGATATTCATAATTTATCATTTAATTATTAATATAGGTAAAGTTATACAGTATTTATAAAAAAAAATAGTTTTAATAAACACATTTCTTTTATGTGAATTTTGTAATGGAATATCTATTTTTTAAAATGTCGTTTTCTTAAAGTATCTCTAAATTTGTAACAGGGGATTATCGCTTTTAGCTTTGTAGATTTCCTTCATTTAATTTGTGAAAGCAAGTTAATATCAACTGCACTGTGGTTTGCAGCTTTCTTTCCAAATGTGGACAGATCTAATGCAGGAGACGTTGAATTCTAAAAAGCTCGGAGATTCTGCTTTCCGGGCTAAGGATTTCACAAAGGCCATTGAGTGCTACACAGAGGTGATCCCCTTTGTTTACTAGCCCTATAATATTATATACATAATTATGTTTCTTATTATGTATCACCGTGAGCAGTAACCGAATCTGGGATTAAACTGTTGCCGTAATTATTCCACAAAAAAGAAATTATACCATGACAAAATAATTAATGAAGTCCAAAAAAATGAGAACCTCCCCCCCTCCCCCGGGGGCGAAGAATAAGAATTATTAAATGTTGAATTTTGACTGTAGCAGTAAGCTTAAGTTACTTGTGTTGAAATGCAGTTCATTGAAGGAGGGACCATGGTATCACCAACTGTTTTTGCAAGGCGGTGCTTATCTTACCTAATGAACGACAGGCCACAGGAAGCTCTTGGGGATTCAATGCAAGCTCAGGTAGTGTCTCCAGAGTGGCCAACTGCATTTTTCCTTCAGGCAGCCGCCCTATTCAGCCTTGGTATGGACACCGATGCCCAAGAATCGCTTAAAGAGGGC
This sequence comes from Pittosporum tobira, assembly GCA_032359685.1. NCBI lineage: Eukaryota > Viridiplantae > Streptophyta > Magnoliopsida > Apiales > Pittosporaceae > Pittosporum > Pittosporum tobira. Next base: position 13,101 of record JAUMHB010055184.1, read on the forward strand.
ACAAACTTGGAAGCCGAAAGAAACAGGAGTTAATCGTGTACATAGTGTGTTTATTTTTCTAAAATTTATAGCATAATACTTCTTGACGTTTTGAAAATTCAAAGGATGCTTTGAATATTTGTTATTGGTTTTGATATTGAATGTTTTTTCTCCCTTGGTTTGAGGATCTGTTTTGACAATATTTAGGCACCTAATTCATCGAGAAAGTCTTTTTTGAGTCCATAGTTCTTGTGACAATACTAGGAAATGTTTCATCATTTTTTCCAATTAAAAATACTAAAATAGTTCTTATAAGCTTAGTTAGGTTTTATTTTAGTCATCATAGTTTTTTTTATTAATGTTATCCTTGTATGTCATTGAAGATCATTTTTATAGTCTTATTTAACAAATTAGCGCACGGAATTTCTTGTTGTGGTAAGCTGTAGTGTTATTTTGTGATTAAGATTACGTAGCATATAAATATTTAGGACTCATATTAACATTGTGTTGTATCATATCAGAAAATTTCACGTCTATATTTGAAAAATAAGACTAAAATAATAATTAATGATATAGTACGAGTATTATATTAATAATAAAAGGATACAACAACTAAAATAAAACTTAATCAAGAATAGGATGACTGTAGTAGTAATTTTTGCACTTTTTCCATATCAAAAACAATATCTGAAGAGGTTTGAATAACAAGCACCAATGGTCTAGTGGTAGAATAGTGAAATATTAAAGCTCCTACTCGACTCTGTCCTCTGATTTTACAGAAAGTAGGATAGGTCTAGACGTTTCTAAATTCAAATACTCTCAACAAACAGGTCATAGCTCAATGCACATGTGAAACTGATAATCATACGCATTATATACAAGTCACTCCAGACACGAATGGAAGAAATGGCGGATACACCGAAAAAGCTCCTCATGTAACTTCGGCGAGGCTTTAAACTCCTACTACTGTTCTGCTAATTTTCATGTCACTTGAATGTTGTGACGTCCTTTACAGCTGCTTTTCCGAATTTTGCCATATACCGAATCAGAATTCTTGTGCAGGATTTCACGCTGGGTTGTTGAAGTGGTAAAACCACGATATGACAAACGCAAAAAACATACAACCAAGCAGGAAATTTAGGAAGCGGTGACCATTTAAGCAGGTTCGAGTCTCTGTATTTGATAATAATACCGGTGTAGCTGAGGCTGCATTTGTTTCCCCGGCATTGGTCTCGTTTGTCTGGTGTGCTGATTCAATATCGTTTGGGCCTATAACGTTGCGTGCAATTGAATTGCAAATTTCGCAGGTCCTGAAAATGACAAACCCATTAAAAGAAAATTAAGGACATTCTTTGTGATAATAATGAATTATATACAGAGCAAACTTGCAATATGTAATTATCTTTTGCCAAGAAAAATTGTTTTTTGCGACTATTATTATTTTTCAAATTATTTAACATTTTCAGTGTTGACTATAATCAAATTAATTTAAATAATTTTAAATTTAAAAATACTCAAAATCAACTTTATAAAATTAATGCTCTTATAACCGAAACAGAGAGAGTATAAAGCCGAGGGGTCGAATCTCTATTTTCACAAAGAAATTGGAATCTGAAATATAATATATGAATTCACTAAACCTAAGGAAAAGACAGAACACGAACAATTCGTCCAACTGCTTTATTGTTTTGCTTTACTTTCCTCCTCATCTCCTTGAATTAACACAATCTTGTTTTAACTTTTCCTTCCTCCAAACAAAATTATGGTATCTGTATCCCTCAAAAAACAAAGAAATCTAGCACTCTTATAATTTAAAATGCCATAAAAAACCTCAAAAAACACCCAATCATTCCCTTAAAATTTAAAAATAGAGCAGAGCATTTAGCCGGTGAACAGTAATGAGAGACATATAAGATTCTTAGTATACCAACAAATACAGTCATAACCAAAATAAAACTGTAATTAAAAACATAAGCATTGCGCTGGAAAATTCTACCAAAATCTTAAGATGCATGATCACAAAAGACTTCTAGAATTCCACAAATAAAATTTCGTTTTGATTAATTATAGTATAAAATGAAATAAATGATCGTGCCACTACCAATAAATCAAAATACCCGCAAATTTTAAATGAGACTTTTTGTAAATATATAATAGTAATTAAAAAGTAAAAATGAGAAATTTAGCGGTTTTAGTTTGACTCACTTGTTTCCCTTAATCTCGAACCAAGCCTCAGCACAATGCCTATGAGCAGCAGCCAAATCATCCTTACAAGAACAACCCAACTCAATTGCAATCCCACACTCCTGATTATCACCATCCATTTCAAGAAGGCTCATATGACAAATTCTACAATCTCTCTCAACTTTCCCTAAATGCACCTTCACTTCAAGAGCCCCATTGTTAATATCAACCGAACAATCCGATTCAGCTACTGATGAAACTCTCCTGGAACTCAAAACTTGCCCAATTTCTGGATCATAATTATAGTCATCATTTGAATCATCAGCAGTGGAGTAGAACTGAGAATAACAAGAACCCTCGTCGGCTTCGGAAAAACAAACACTTTGCTCTCCATCATCGCTCACGGCGGACGAACGGCGGTCACCACCGCATTCTAAGTCGAGGTGGGTCATCTCAAGACTCGTCATTTTCAAATTCCCAGATCAAAAAAAAATACAAAAACAGAGCAAGCAAAGGTTTCAAGCTAACATCTTTTAAAGCTCAAAGCTTTAAACACTTGAGAGACTGTTATCATTAAAATCCTCATATATATATATATATATATATATATATACACATATTGACGAAAGTGTATAAGAGTTTAGTTTAGTGGTTACTACTAGTTTAGTGGGTGCTACTGGTTTAGGTGAACCTTTCAACTCTCCATTTTTATTAACCAAACAGACAGAGACAGAGAGAGCAAGTGAGGGTACTCATGGTTTTGGTTAGAATGAGACAGTAATAAAGAAGAGGAGAGAGGGAAAGAGAGTTGCAGTGTCTTCTGTTTGGGTCCAGTTCGGTTTCCTTGTCTTCTGCATTACACAGAACACAGTGAAAGAGATGATTGTATTCAAGTGTTGGCGGTGGGGTAATTGGAAGCATGTGATATAGCCGTCAGCAATAATAATACACGGTGTGAGAGAACTATAATTGCTAACACCGGATGGTCACATTTAATTTGATTTTTATAAAAGAAATTATCATCATAACTCTAGATTTAGCATGATCAAGATCCATTTTAAGAGATAATGGTAAGAGGGTATTCAAGTGTTAATGTATTCGTAAAATGAGATGGAATAGAGAGGTTATGAGTTCGAAAACTTGAAAGAAACTCAATTATTATTATGTAATTTTATCAAAATGTAGGAATTGTTTTATGTTAGAATTAATATTATTATTATTTAGTATTATTAGTTTCCAAGTTATTGTAGGATTCAGTTTCCAAGTTCTTGTATAATTCAGTTTTCAAATTATTGTAAGATTCTTAGTTTTTAAGTTAAATTAGGTGTCTTAGTCTCTAAATTAGAATCAGTATATATAAAGGCGTTTTGTATGTTAGATTATATATATCAATTATAATATATCATATTCTTCTGCAATATATCAGAGTTTTAGGTTTTTAGTTCTAAAATTATTTTGCTTCTGCTGTCGCCTGCGGCTGTCATAGCCGTTGGCGGAAACAATAAATTCTCGTTAAATCATCGTTAAATTCTCATTAAATTATTGTTAAATTTTTGTTAAATCCTTGTTAAATTCTTGATAAATTCTTGTTAAATCCTTGTTAATTTTTCGTTAAATTTCTGTTAAATCCTTCATAAATTAAATTCTTGTTAAATCCTCGTTAAATCCTCGTTAAATTCTTGTTAAATCTTTGATAAAATCTCGTTAAATCCTTGTTAAATCCTTGATAAATCCTCGTTAAATTCTTGTTAAATCTTTATTAAATCATTGATAAATCCTCATTAAATTTTTGTTAAATTCTCTATAATTTTTTGTTAAATCCTTATTAAATCGTCGGTAAATTCTTGTTAAATCCTCGGTTACATCTTTGGCTTTCGTTTACATCCTAGTAATTGCTTTGGTACAAAGTTTCGTTTTAGTCCAGTTCAGTTTCAGTTCCAGTTTCAGTCCAATTCAGTTTCAGCCAGTGATACAATTCAAGTTCAGTTTAACTCCAGTCCATTCCAGTTCCAATTCAGCTCCAGTCTAGTTCAGTTCCAGTTCAAGTCCAAGTTTACAATTCACAATTTACAAGAACAAGCTGAAAGTTCAAACTATAAGACTTTCATCTTGAGGGAGATGCTAGAATTAATATTAATATTATTTATTATTATTAGTTTCCAAGTTATTGTAGGATTCAATTTTCAAGTTATTTTAGGATTCTCATAATTAGGTGTCTTAGTCTCCAAGTTAGAATAATCAAATATAAAAGCGCTTTGTGTATTAGATTATATATATCAATTTTAACATATCATATTTTTCTACAATAATGTGATGAAAGTTTTATGTTGCATTTGGTTCCCGTACCTTTCGGAAAAAAAATGAATAAAATTTTACATTGAAATTGAGTAGTTGTTATAATAAAACGATTAGTTAGTTTTATAATTTAAGTTGAAAATAAGGGAACAAATGAAATGGATGAAACCCATCTATTTCAAAAGAAATAAGAATTCACTTATCATTCTCTCGTTATATTTATTTTCAACAAAATTTTTTAAGTCTAACAACATATTTCTTTACAGCTATCACTCAATTTCAATATAAAATTTTATTTCATTCATTTTCTTTAAGAAATATGAACCAGACGCAATATTAATATTATGACTAATAATATTAATTCATTAAGAAATTGTAATTTATCAGTGGAGTCTGGCTGCTGACCCCAGTCCTCAAGTATTCAAATTTGTTGTTTTAAATTTAATTTAACGATTATATTATATTTTAAATTTTCAATTATAAATTTTATATATAATAGATTCGTTAAATTAGATTAAGACAGTATGAAAGAGAAATTTGGACTCAGTCCTCAACAACCTAAGCTTTGAAGTCTTTGAAATACATACCCAATGCGGTTTAAGAGACTTGTGATACTTTCCTTATCGATCAACTAAAGAAATCTAGCAAAAAGTGTGGATATCGACTTCATGTGGACTGTTAATTATCTCGAACTTGTTCAACTCTACGAATTAATAATCGATTCCAACTTGATACTTTTAAGAACTTCATTCGTGTCAGTTTGAATAATATCTTTAAAATTGAAATAAATTCGTGTTAATTTAAATTTAAAAATATTTAAAATTAACATTAAAAATATTTAAAATTAAAAAATAATATCTTTAAAATTGAAATAAATTCGTGTCAATTTAAATTTAAAAATATTTAAAATTAACATTAAAAAGTTAATAATATTTTTATATTTTGAACGGAAGAGTATTTATTACCAATCCTGTTATCTTCTTGTAACTAACATATTTTTCATAAAAGCTCTATTGAACACTTTCTCGAAAGCAATTTTGACAAATATGAGAAAATAGGAAAACAAATATTATCCAAATAAAAAAATTAAAATAAAACATAAATTGAAACTCTGAATGGCGGGAACTTGCATAATTGTATTTATTTTATTTTTAAGATGATATACCCTCAACCGGATCCACAAGAAGGTCTTATGGGCTTGAGAAACTCCAGGCTCTGTGACTCACAAGTTTTCTAGCAGGCCTAGTGATTTGATCCAGAAATAACCAAAAGTAGCCCAAAATAAGTGATTTTCTTAAGAAAGTGCGTCATGTTATTTTCCATCATTTTAGACACAGAAATGAAATTTTATGTGAGAAAATTAGCAATGAGAAACACAATAAATTTTATAGCAATGAGATACACAATAAAGTTTATACTTTACATGAATAAACTATAAACGGCTCATAATTGTGAGGTATCCTAATCGGATAATCGTTTTCGAAAGGTAAATAGTTTTTGAAGGTTTGTGCAACAATTTTCTTTATACTACTATGTATGTTACGTTAATGGTTTTATGCTTTTAATTACTCTATTATTGATCAAAAAATAATAGTATTTTAGTGTGACCATAAATAATTGCGAGAAGCTTCGTCATTAACAATTACTTCATCCATCTTAAAATATAAAAGTATTATTAATTTAAATTAATACTGTATTTAATACTTTAAATTGAAAATTACAAGATTATATAGTCTCATCGACAACTCTGCAGTCCATGGGGATGCGTTTCTGATGCTACTAGCCTTCTAGATTTCATAATATTTTTTCCAGGATGTTTCGTTAGTTTTGATAGGGCAAGGTGTTTGAAAATTCTAATTGAAGTATGCATTCTATGGGATCAATTATATGAAAACAATGATTTTGGACACTTGAGGTTGTACCTAATCCATAACGAACCTCACATTCCTTAGTTAAACAGCTTACCTTATTAGTTAATTATATTTGACAATGGAACCGAATATTAGTTGGTACATTTTATACCCGATCTTTAAAAAAAATCAAAATAATTTATTATTATTAGCAATATTCCTAAACTCAGCGTCTGAATATTTGGTTCTATGAAACTCTACGAGTCATTTAATTTTTGAATATGATGCGATTAACTCTTAAGTAATTGCTCTAAAAATTAAACTTTATGTCCGCCTGATGGTTTTAAAACATTTTCTCTCCGAATATGATACGAAATCATTTTTATTTTTTCTCTTCAAGTAGTTTGAAAATTGAAATCTAATTTTAAATTGTATTTGTTTATATCAAACACCAAGTAATCCATATGCACATGAAATATATGACAAAGAGAAAGTGAAGGCAAAGATCTTTCACCCATATTATTTATGACGGTCGTCGACATACTCATGTTATCTAAAATTAGAGATAATTTTATAAAATAATTATTTTTAAATTTTAGTTTTTTAAAGTTAACGGGAGGTGGGATTGGTCGGATAACCAAGAGAAGAAGAACTTAATTGATTTTAATAAACAACTGTTTCTCAAATCCAAAAAAATTAGAGATAATCCAAAGCTAGAGAAATGCATTAAGAAACTAATTGGCTCCATTTAGTCCACAAAAGTTAGGCATATCAACCATATTTACTAATATTGCGTTATTCATAACTGAATCCTTCTATTATCAGAAAGAAATAAAGATATTATAATTGTTGTATTATTCTAATTATTAGTTAACCAACTTCTAATATTCATAATTCTTATAAATTAATAGCTGCATCACTCCTAAAGATCCATATGTATGTTCGTCGGCACTTGAAAAAAATGCTAGTATTCTGAAATCAAAGAGCTCGCATTAAAAAGGTTCACTTTAATCCCATATCCCCATGTTAAGTAACTGGTCCTGATCAATTTAATAATTATTATTTTCTATTACGTTTTAAAATTAAAAATAAATTTTTATTTCAATAATATAAAATATTTCTATTTTCTATTTTATTATTTTATTATTTTATTATAAATATAGATAAAACTTAACACTAAATCCAACGTAAAACATTTTACACTTATTTAAAAATTGTAAATTTAAGGTCAAATATATATTTTTTTAAATGGTCGTTTTCTTTTAAGATATTTTTAATTTTGAAAGAGATAAATTATTTTATTTTATCATATAAGGTGTTAATTGTCTCCCTTGATTTTAATTTAATAAACAATATGGATAAAGAAGATAATTTTGTAGAAAAGACCAATTCAGCGCAGAATACTTAATTAGCAAGTTAATGAAAGCTGCATATCATTTTTGTGGGTTGCCAAATGGATATACATTACTCGTTTTTTCCATTGAAAATTCTGATGAAGATCACCTTACTCTTTATGGGCCTGTTTGAAAAAGATATTTTTAAAAAATATAGTTTTTCAATTTTTTCATCTGTGCATAAAAAGGTCTGTAATTCATTTATAATTTAAAAAATATATATATTTTAAACAACTTAAATAATTTATTTTTAACTGAATAAATGATAATCAAATAAAATAAATAATTCCAAACGGACCTATAACACAAAATCACAAATAGTCATAAAACCCCTTTACTAACAATCATAATCCAGTCTACCTAATTCAAATTAAAAAGGGCTACAAACTAGAGGACCGGAAACAACAACGAATAAAAGTAGGTGCATAACATGTCATTGGACGGCAAGTAGCTATAATTATAATGAAAATAGATAGATTTTATTTGGTATTCGGTCAAAGTCATCAAACGGAACGAAATTTAGGAATTACGAGTAATATTTTAACTTTCGAATTGAAATATTCGACTCTCTCATAATAATACTCTATAATTATAATGAAAATAGATAGATTTTATTTGGTACGTCTTTAATAAATATCTTTTTTGCAAAATTTAGAGGGGATTAATTTGAGAAGAAGCCTAATATATTAAGAAGAATCCTATCTTGTTCATGCATTATTATATTTGATTTTTTGAAACGTTTCAAAATTAAAAATAAAATTTTATTTTGATAAAATGAAATACAAGTATATTCTTAGTTTATCATTCCGTTATAAATATGGATGAATTTTTACACCAACTCTGAAGCAAAACATTTTACTTTTATTTTAAAAATGTAACTTTGTAGTCAAATATTTATTCTTAAGAAGTGTCCATATTTTTAAGATTCTCTAATTTTGAAAGGGGTAAGTTAATTATTAACCATACAAGGTGTTAATTACCTCCCGTGATATTAACCTAGGAACAGATAATTTCATAAACAATATGCATAGAGAAGGTAATTTTGTAAAGAAGACCAATTCAGGAAAGACTAATTATTTAGCCAGTTAATGAGAGCTTTATATCATTTTTGTGGGTTGCCAAATGGATATCAACGATGGAAATAATGCTGACTAAGATTAACCTACTCTATAACACAAATAGTCATAAAACCCCTTGATTAACTATCATAATCCAATCAACCTAATTAAATTGAAAAAGTACAAAAACTGGGGGACCAAAAACGAAGAAAAGTAAATGTATCACATGTCATTAAATAGGGAATTCGGGTCAAAGTCCGAAAACGTAACGTTTTAACGAAATTTCGATTTTGGAATGCAATAATTTGTGAAAACAGCGTCATTAAGACATCCGACCTTAATTATTTATGCATTATTTAATTTGATCTTTGATTACCAACCCTGGCGGTTTGATAATGAGATTTAAACTAACACTATTCAAATCAGATCCATATTGTATTGTCAACACCATTGGTGCTAAGTGCTGACTAACTAGGTAGCTAGCTGGCTTTAAACTCATATGTCACGCAATCGAGGGAGAAAGGCAGAGCCTGAAAATATATATCTACTTACAAGAATTATATAAATATACAGATTCATGGAAGACTTGACAAGCAAGATAATTACAATAGAAAAACAAAGGTAGGGTTTATCAATTAAAATACATGCACATCGCCACGTTGTAATCTATATTTTTCATATAAAAAGGGGTTTGCTTCTCTTCATTTCTTCATCTCTAACCTTCAATTCCCTAGCTTGATCACCCACAGTATTCTCTCAATGTCGCGCCTTACGTTCTTAGTAGCTGCTGCATGCACTCTAACTCTTGTAGCGTTCTCATCAATTGCTTCGGCTGAAATTGTCGAGCATTCATTCTATGTAATTGACTTTCTTCGCCGATCCATTTCTCTCTTCTTTTTTTTAATCCCTGGCCCTCTCTATCACAGTTTATTAAAACCGGCTTCAATCTCATTTGGTAGCTTTTTTGAAGTTGTAGTAAGGAAAAAAAAATAATCTCTTGACTAGTTTTTTTTTTTTTTTCATTTATAAATAATATGTATTGTATTCAGATTATTGTTTATTACAAATCAGTTTAAGACGTAAGTTATAAGCTGATCCAAAAAGGGGCTTTGCCTCTAATGGCTTCAGATGTTTTCCTTGCAAAAATGATTTTTGTTCCCCGTGTGATCAAATTTCCTTTTTTTTGATAAAATTATTCATATGTATCTACGTCCATGCACTTGGTCGAATTTTCAACAACTCGGTTGTGTATTTTATCTTAAACTAGTTGTAATAAAGGAAAGCCTGCTTGTTTAGATTGAGCAATCGTATTTTCTACGATCACACCTATTTATGTATTCTTCCAACAGAGAATTAACACTCAATATCCTTCTAAAATACTCCCTATGTCCTAAAAAGAATTAGCCTAAGTAATTTTTTCATTGTTCCAAAAAGAATAATTTAATATATTATTTTTAATTTGTAATTTCTTTTTTTATCCTCACTTTATGTCACATAAATTTATTTTTTTCTTTCTCTCTATCATTATAAAGTGCACTTATTTTGTCAAAAAAATATATTCTATTTTAAAAAATTAGTTTTCTTAATTTACGTATTTTTTTTATGTTTTACTCATTATTTTTTGGACGGAGGAAATATTATTAATTATCATGACCATTTTCTCTCTAATGAATTTAGTACATACATATACATATGTATAATATTTCCACTATGTTTCAGGTGAAAAATTTGACGATCCAGAGGCTGTGCCAAAAGC
>JAUMHB010055184.1:23716-36000 GCA_032359685.1 Pittosporum tobira
TTTTTTTTTTTTTTTACAAATTACTACTTTTTTCCATTTTCAGAAATGTATAGACGAAAAGTGGCACAAGGAAAGACGTACCTTTTACGTATAATCAACGCTGCACTCAATAACCAACTCTTCTTCAAAATAGCCAATCATAAAATGACAGTTGTTGCAGTTGACGCTTCTTACACGACCCCATATGTTACCGACGTAGTCGTGGTTGCCCCGGGTCAGACCACCGACGTCCTCTTGACTGCCGATCAATCACGCGCCTCTTATTACATGGCAGCAAGTCCTTATGCTAGTGCTGCAGGCGTACAATTTGATAACACCACCACCACCGGAATCATTGTCTACGACGGTGCTACGTCATCGATTCCCAAAATGCCCACCCTACCGGCATTCAACGACACGCCCACGGCCCATAAATTCTTCAGCAATTTAACTGGGCTAGTCCATGGGCCGTTTTGGCAACCCGTACCCAAAAAGGTGGACGAACACATGTTTGTGACAGTTGGGCTGGGTTTATTGCCATGTGGGCCGAACGGGAGTGCATCTTGTGGAGGCCCATTAGGGCAAAGATTAGCTGCGAGCATGAACAATGTGTCACTACAATTCCCCACCAGATCATCTATGTTGGAAGCATTTTTCAACAAGGTGGGTGGAGTCTATAAGACTGACTTCCCTAATCAACCGCCGTTAAAATTTGATTATACAAATTCCAGCAATTCCTTTAACCAGTCTATCATATTCACCCAAAAGTCAACAAGTGTGAAGAAAGTCAAGTTCAATTCGACGGTCGAGATTGTTATGCAGAACACGGCCCTTGTAGGTGTGGAAAATCATCCTATACACTTGCACGGATTCAACTTCTATGTGTTGGCTCAAGGGTTTGGTAATTATGATTCCATAAACGACCCAAAGAAATTTAATCTCGTCAATCCTCAAGAACGAAACACCATTGCAGTTCCGGTCGGAGGCTGGGCAGTTGTCAGATTCCGGGCAAATAATCCAGGTGAACAAAAAATAAAATTATATATATATAAACTCTCGTTCTATTTCAAAATATATGAATATTATTAATTAAAAAAAAATAAATTTTAATATTTTTTTAATATTACATGAATTTTATTGATTACGGTCAATATATGAAAATCTTGAATTATATAAAAAATGATATTAAGTGTAACAATTAATTTTATTAAAAAAATAAATAAATTTATACCAATTTGAGTTTCAAAATTAATCAATTATATTTTTAAAATAGATATAACACTACGGACCATTATTAATGATATTAATGTCAATTACGCAGGTGTATGGTTGATGCATTGTCACTTAGATGTTCACTTGCCATGGGGCCTAGCGACGGCTTTTGTGGTTGAAAACGGTCCGACGCCATCGTCTACATTGCCACCACCACCAACGGATCTACCCCGCTGCTAGAAGTCGTTTGCTTCTTTTTAATATTTTGTAGTCTTGATTTCATTTATTTAAAAAAAAATAAAATTAAGATGTTGTAATAATATATAAAACTTACTTTATTCTTGTCAACTTTGTAGTATCATTTTATTATTCTTTTTGAATGTAAATGATATTCTCTTTCATTATATTTATCTTTCTTGGAAGGGCATTTTGTTAGTTTCGGTACAAAGGATATTATTATGTGGTCGTTTCAATACATGGATCTGGCTCCCCTCCTTTCTACTAGTCCACATCCAATTTATCTGCCGATGATTTATACGTGACAATTAAAATAGGAACGGCTAAGTTTAATTGCTTACAATAGGACTAAAGTATAATTTGTACTCTAAATTTTATCTAAGAATAATGTTTGCACTCTAAACTTGTTCAATTCAAAAAATTATATTATGCTTTTACGCCGGATCTTGCTTCAAGCATTTAAAAGGGAGGGTATTATTGAAATAAGAAGTGTTTCCGTTGCCATGGTAAATTTCCATGTGCCTGAATTGGTGTTTACACATTTTTCATTTGATTTCTTTTTTACCAAGAAAGCTTCCGACTTCAATTCCAGGGAGCGTATCAGGGTGGGTCCAAATTGTACACTTTAGCCCTTACAATAGTGGTTAAAATATCTTCTCTCATCTAATTTGATTTTCTTACTCCTTTTCGAATCCCCACCAGCAGATCATTTGCAGTCTTTTACAAAGTCGATACGTGGCAATCCATTCTCATCTATTTATGATTTACTGGTAGTATTATTATACATATCACGGTTAAGGGCTTAGTAAATGCTATTTGTCAAGGGGATACTAGGTTTTTGGTTTGTGCAGAACATGGGTGGTTTAATATGATTGATTATTTAAATTTCTCAAAAATATTACTTATATATAAAGTTGAAATTATTTTTTTTTAAAATTAAGTAAATAATATATTTGAATTAAAATCATCATAAAATAACACTCTACTTGTGTTATCAAATTTGTTGCTTTTATTAATTTTTTGTACTCAGTTGAACTGATCCCATTAGTGTTTTTTATTTAGTTTAATAGTATGATTTATTGTTTTTATGATAATTTAAAAATGAATAATCTGTTTCGAAAAGTTTTTATACCTAAATTGATTTCATCTGTTTAAATGACTTTAATTGTTCTTAATTTTCAAATCCTATGTTAACAAAATAAATCAAACAAATTCTAAACTGATATTTTTACAAGTATTTGTCTTAGTATTTAAAAAGTTCTCTCACGTGAGAGTGAAATGGGTCCCATCATCATGTAAGAGGAGACATTGTGAAAATTAGAGATAGTGGTTCGTTTTACGGTTCATATTCAATCGTAACAAAACTAGCTTTCCTCTGATCTTCTCAATGTCATCCGTTATACTTCTAAAGTTCATAGCAGTCAAGTCGTGCAACAAGAAGTTTGATTATGCACGAGATATTTTAGGTGGAATGAGCTCAAAATGAATAGATGGAGAAAGTATGGCTTCAGAAGTAAACAAATGGTGGAAAACTACTATAAATGTAATGAGGTCAAAATGAAGAGATGGAAAGTATCGCTTCGGAAAGAAACAAATGGTGGCAAACTACTAGTCGGGACACGTATTTAAAAAGATAGAAATAATGTTTAAGGAGTAAGCAAGTCAGCTTACGCAGGAAGTGTCACACTTTTCACTATTTACCAAACTAGGTTACGAACATTATTTATTTAAAAATATTATATTAATCCACCTTAATATTATTAGTCTTTTAGATTATTTTGGTTTTTATTAAAAAACTAAAACAAAAGACCAGAAATAAAAGATAATTTAAATATATTATATTAGTCTCAAATATTTATAAATTAAGTTTTTAAAGGGTGGTTCCCTTTGTTTTAAAGAAGAGCAATTCTATTAAAGATACTTAATACTTTTAAGTTTTAGAAAACTACTTATACTTAAATTTAGATTTATTTATAATTTTGAGTCCAAAATATACCTGTTTTTGGAACTAAAATTAAATATTAACTTTTTAGTTTTGATAAATTTTATATAAATTAAATCTTGGGACCTTCGGAAAATATTTTCTTTGCCAGAGTACGGGCTTTTTTGGCATAACAATAAAATAAATAAACTTTAATCTTTCTGGTCCATCTAACAGGAGCAACAATCTGGCGACAAAATGAACCCAGCTTGGCGCCCAAAAGCATCAGTCTATATGCCAACTAGTAATATAACGATATCAAACACAAGATCCAGTTCAAGTTTGCATAGAAGTAGAAATATGATTAAAATTTGCATAGAGTAAAAATATGATTAAAGTTTGCATAGAGCATAAATATAATTAAAACTAGCATAGAGTAGAAATACGATTAAAACTTGAATGGAATCTTGTGTTTGATATCATTATAATCGACAACAACTTATGTCATTTTTTGTCTACATGACATATGAAGAGTTTCAAAAAGCTTCCTAACTAGCACCATCAATATATTACACTGTTTAGTTAAATATCGTTGATGTTGAAGAAGTATTTTTCTATTTTTTCTTTCATGATCCGCCCAACTTTGCTCAGGATGAATTCGAATGGGATCAGTTGGGGAGGGAGGCTGCCCCGTTGTATATCTTTTGATGCTTTGATATTGTAATGCAATTTATATAAGATTAACGACTTACTCAATTAAATTTGGTGGTTTATATTTTAAAAGGAATTTTTGCGCTTCATTGTTCAATTTTAATTTATATAGAAGATAGAATTTTTTTTTGTTTTTGTGTGTGTGTGTGTGTGTGTGTGTGTGTATTCTTTAGGGGATTCCGTTAAATGTAGTATGTTTCATAAAATTAATAATTAAATTCTGAAAATTTAAGTTGTTGATTATTGACATGGAAATTGAAGGTTGTTTAATTTTGAAACATCAATTTTCTCAGCTGAAAATTAAATTTAAAACTTGCTATCAGATTATAATACAGTATTAAAAAACTTTAAAACTTATTGATTATGAAACATGCCAGACCGAAGAGCCCACCTCCGTATGTTGGGCTAAAAGGTTGACCCAAACTCTAAGTGCCTTCCTTTAACACAAACAAAGCCCACGTTCCAAACTTTTGCGATCAAAAATCATTCATCCTCCGAGTACTACTGATCTGATTATCTCACATAAATTTTTGTAATTTTAGATAGTACAATAGTGATTGAAATAGTATTTCATAATGTTATAGTAGTAGATGGAGTGACGATCCATAATATTAAAATAATAATTGAAGTGGTGTATCATATTTAATAACAAATAATTTAAACAATTTATATTATTAAATTTTTAAAATAAAAAAAAAATGTCAAAACTATATTAAAACGTCTAAAAAATAAAAGTGAGTAGCAATTAAGAAACGGGCAAGACCCAATGAGCCCCCGCCGCCGCATGCTGGTCTACAAAGGTTAACCCAAACTCAAGTGGTATTAGTTTAGGCAAACAAAGTCCAAATTCCAAATGTGTGGCTGGTCCACATTCCACATCACCCCTCACACAGTTTTACAATACATAAAGCAATAGAATATAGATAGGTTCAGTAATTGCGTCTCATATTCATTACTCTTTTGGTCACATAATTTGCTTATACAAAAAATGTCAAAATTCTATGATTTGAAATATGTAAGATTAAGAAGAGACTATAATTTGAATTTTGTCCTAATTTTATGGGGATAACCCTCTTTTAAAGTTTCAATTGTGTTGGGTCAGTAAGGATGATTAGGTTATTTACTTTAATTAAACTTTTCAATAATAATACAATAATTTTAAACATCCAAAAAAAGTAAAAAAAAAAAAAAAGGTACAAAAAAGTAGGATTGAATGAGTATTATGAAGACTAGATAGAAAAATATTGGTGCCCGCCAAAGCTTCGAAGTTTTATCTTAATGGCATCCAATTTATATTCATTATAGATAAATTTTACAAAGAAAAATAGAGAAAAATTTTAAAATTATACTAGTTGTGAGTTGATTATTGTGACAAATGGTATCTTATTATTACTAGCGATTCACAGGCAAGACTAAGAAAACATCCTCATGCTGGGCTGAAAAGTTAACCCAAACTCAAGTGGCCTTTCTTACACAAACAAAGCCCACATTCAAACAAATTACTCCCTTCTTTTAAAGACTGGATCCACTAAGATATTCGAAAGGAATGGGACGAACTTTAATCAACTTGGGAGGTCACTCGGCCTTAGCCCCCTCCATAAATGGGCCTTATCCCAAAAGTCAAATATAAATTTTGATTATGACAATTAAGTGTTAATGTAATTATAAAATGTCTTATAATTTATCAATGATATAACATGTATGAGACAAATTGATATAAGAAATTCAACGATACTTGAGATACAAGATTACTCGCAAGACAAGAAATTCAAATGATTATACATTACGTGGATTCAAGGCAATGGACGTACAAGATCAAAGAACACTAGAAATGGGACTTAGTCCATCTCATAAGATTTTCATGTAAATAAATAATTATACGATAATATTGGATACAAGCCTAAACTAAAAACAAAATAATTAAAATTAAGCTTTTAAATGAAAAATTAATTTTTGTGAAAATATAAGTTAAATTGGAAAATATTTTTGCAATTTTTTTATGAAAAACTTGGCTCAATTTTTTCCATCCTTCTGTCCAAGTCGATTCCTTGTCAGGCCCTCTTCGGGATGACTTTGGTCTCTCTTCGAGACGGATTTAGTCCTTCTTCATGCTCTTGTCGGTTCCCCTTTGTACAAGATGTCTAACGTATACTTTTTAAAACAGAAGGGATTTTTTGTCCATTGGAAATTGATTTTGCGTACTTTCTTAGACTATATATATAGCCAATCATTTGCCAATGAAAAAGATCCATTTTCAAGCAAATTATCTCTTAAGTATACATCCTTTTCAAAATCAATTCTCATACGTATGATTCTTATATTTCTCTCACCTTCAACTACTTCATATAACCTTTTTGAGAGATATATACATATTCAAGGCTTGTAACCGATCTATCTAAAAATTACTCACAATTGCTTTATTGATTTACTTTTCTTAGATCGAAGTTATTTTTCATCTTTGTACACCGGAAAATGAATCATTGCAAAGATCTCAGTTTGTCCTTAAGGAAATAGAATATAATATTTGTCAAAGATAGAATTATAAATGAGATTGCTTAAAGTGCAATTAAAGGTTTCTCCACCGATAAAGAGCTAATAATAGTGGATTATTAGGAATCTCAAACCGGAGAGGGGCTTGGGGACTGTACGTAAGATACTAGATCCAAATAAAGTTAAATCTTTATGTTATGCATTATTGGTAATTTCGTTCCTTATTCTCGTTTATTGCATTATTTATTTAATCCATCCATCTTCCCTTGATCACAAAAATAGTTTAAACGAAAAAATTTAAAATCAAATATTATGATAACAATCTATTCAACTCCACTTCTAGATTGTTATTGCACCAACAATAATATTAGAATTGACGTTTGTGTTTTGCAAAAAAATAGTAAGTTCATTCATACTTATCAAACAATACAAATAATTCAAGTATGATACAGTAAGTTAATTGAATTTCTAGTATCATATAAATAAAAATGATTAAAAAATTATTAGTCATAGAATTTATTTATTTTTAATTATTATCTCACTTTAAATATAAATAATATTAGAATTGAAGTCCATGTTTTGCACAAAATAACAACCTAATTTGTACTTATCAAACAATACAAATAATTCAATTATGATACAATAAGTTGATTGAATGTCTAATATCATATAAATAAAAATGATTAAAAAAATATATCTCATTTAATTACATAACAAAGTACAAAAATTGACAAACCCCAATACTTCCAAACAAATTAACCCAAATTTCCATCTCTCTCTATAGTACTAGTAATTATTTATTCTTTACACTAAATAACAATAAATCCATGCAAAAGAAGCAGCTTTGATTAGAGGATCAAGAAGCTGACAATAGGGGCAGGAGCAGCACCAACAACGTTGGAAGTTTCGCTGGCAACAGGACTAGCAGCGGCGCCGGAGCTCAATACCTCGAGCATGGCGCGGCGAGGGTTCGTTTTTTGTTTCTCACAGACATCAGGCAAAAATACACCTGACATGTTAAAACGTACACATTATTACACATAATTTTATGACTTTCTTTCTCGTTTTCGAAAATAAAAATGAACTATGAGATTATAAATATAATAGATTAATTTAATTAAATTTTCTAACATTAAGTATATAATAATTTTGCCGAGAGTTGACATAGAAATCGTCAAATCTATAACAGTATTAATTTTATTATAATGCTCTCCAAGAATTTTCGAAGTGTTGAATAAATATAATTGTCAAACTACACGATGACCCTTTCAACATTATCTTAGTTGTTTCCGCCAAATCTATGGATTGTTCTACCTAATTCAATTAGGCTAGCTAGGCTAGAGATCCAGATTCTTCCAAAGCTTTTGGGTCAATTGACTGTACACGAAAATAAATTATACTCCATTCCTTTTTATTTATAAGAGAATTATTAATTTTAAAATTTTAATTTTTAAAATTTTAAAATTAAATTTATAAGATTTTATTTGATTATGGGTTCATACGAGTTTGAAAATATTAAATTATTTGAAAATAATATTATTTGTAATAAAAAAAAAATTATAACTCACAAAATTAACTTCAAAAGTCAATCATGCGTCATATTGTTTGTAACAATTTCATGTAGATTTAACAAATGACCTAATTAATTATTAAGTTCACCAATTTCAAATCCTCTGGGACATGGAACATGATAAAAATAGGTGAATTAATGAAATTCAACAAGAACAATTCATGCAACCTTCATAAAAAGTTATACGGAAATTGATATTCCAACATTAATCAATTTCTTTTTTTTCAAAAGAGATATGAAATGAATTCATGGTAACTAATTATGCATAAAATTAAGAATTTGAATTTACCTTCTCCGGCAGCCAAATTGAAGTAAAGGTCAACAATGTTAGGGCAGTTTTGGTAGCAATTGGCAGAGCAAAGCTTGGCGGTGAGTTGCGGCTCGAGCAAAGAATCCGACGAGATCCCGACGGTGCTCCGGTCAACACCGCATGCGCTAATACATGCATCTGACTCGATGTGTTCAGCCATTCTTTCAACGATCACTTCCGATGTCCTGCATTGATAATCCACCTTTCCATTCTTGGACTCAAAATTTTCCAACAAACATCTTTTTCCCGATGATGCAATTGAGAACGAACAAACATCCGTCGGTAATTCCTCACATATAATTTCACCTAAAAAATCAAAGAAAATAAAATAAAAATTAGTTGTTATAACAGGAAAAAAACAAAAACAAAACGTGTGGATGCCTGTATTTTATAGAGTCATGTTATAGCTTCCTATTCAAATATTTCAATTAATCAATAGGGTAATTGTGAGTCTTTTATGTTTGTGGTGATATCTTTGTCGTATAAATAATTCTTAGGATAATATCATTTTCCAAATTTATATTTGTGTATACAAATCATACCAAAAAAAACACGGGCGGGAAAATAGTATTTAAATTAACACAATGTTTAAAAAACTCAATTGAAAAAAATCATAGAAGAAAGAAAAAAGAACGTACCAAGAGCCGCTTGAAAGAGGAGAGAAGAAGCGAAGAAGAGAATCAACGACAATTTGATCGAGGAAGTCGCCATTTTTGTGATTCTTGAAATTGGTTTTGCTTTTTCAAAGAAATAAAAATGGGTGAAGGAGAGGATGAAAATGGGGGGCGGGGTGGCGTTTGTGAATGAGAAGAAATAAAAATTGGTTTGTGTGTATATATAGGGTGTTATGTGTGTGTGTATACGTGTGTGTTAATATATATGTATTGTCCAGTAATAAACTAGTTGCAAGGCTGCGTTTGATAAGTAAACGACTTATATAATGTGTCCTCTGGCTTCGTACGTAACTTGATTGAAAGTTTGGAACGCGTTTGGCTTTGGCGGTTAAGTGTAGAGTTTAATGAAGTTTCTATGTAAGTTGCATACGAGTTGAACTTGTTTTTTGGGTTGACGCGGAATAAGTAAAGACAGTGTTTGGATGGTTGAGTATTGAGATTACCAACTATCACTCCCACCAAGTGTTTTAAAAATCTCTTTTTATGTCCCCTTAATCTCTATTTAAACGCTCCTCCATGGTCATTTATTGTCTTAATTTAATTAAATATATAATTATGTTTTAAACATATTTACCATCTATTGTATTGAAAATAGTAGCACTTAAACCCCAATTAGGACCCTTAGGCGTCAGACATTTCTTAAAAAAAAATTAAAAACTCCTTTTAACAAACTTCCTGTTTAAAGATTGATATTACAAGCGCATATATTCTTTTCTTAAGTAACAAATTACTATTCCAAATCATGTTTAAAATAAGATTAAAAAATTCTTACGCCTAAAATTCAAAATAATCATCATATAGAATTCATAAAATTATATTTATTCTACGTCAAAAAATTTGTGAGTACCTATTAGCATAGAAAGCATTCCTCTTACTCTTTTTTTTTTTTTTTTTTTGACGGAAGGACTAAAAAATGTAGTATTTTTTGAATGTGTACAAAGTTAGTGGTAACAGCTCACAAATCATTAAAACATTCATAAAATTTAATTTTTACAATCTTAAATTGATTTTTTTATGTGATGACATCATCAAAAATATATATAAATAAATAAATCGTCTCCTACCTTATAATATATATACTAGAAGCGACGAGGACTAAGCAATGAGAACACCAGCAGGCAGTTAGGACTTAGGAGGAGGAGGTTGAATGGTCAACGTATACCGTGAGATGAGAAGAGTCACATGGAGTTGATTAATTAGTATTCGATTCTAAATTTTCACAGCTTATATTTTATTGTACCACAAATTTGATAGGGTGTGAATGAAGAATTTTAAAATGTAAATAATTAATTCTCTTTCACCTCCCATCTCCTTCTCAAATTAATTATAATATTTAATTTTTTATTAATTTTAATAAATATATTTAATTTTAAAATAATTATTTAAATTATTCTTTTATATTTTATATTTTATTAATTTTTTAAAATAAAAAATATTTCAAAAATTATGAAACATCTTAAATCAATAAAAATTACTATGAAACAGAATGACATCACCTACGTGCCTTTCACATCACCTACAATGACGCGTCATTCTTTGATTCTCTCTCATGCAAACTAAAGTCAGATGAACGGTTTTTCATAAAATTGAATTATGATGCCTTTTTTTTTTTTTTTTCTGTAAAAAGGTAAGTTTGCTGGAAAGCACCGTTTAATTGTTGTTTCCAGAAGCACACGACATTAGACTGGCTCAAATGGTCGTCTCTCAAATTTCCTCTTTTCATTTTTTCCAAGCCAATATGACCCAAACTTTCGCACCCATCATTGCCACGCATCACCATATGTCAGTTGTACGGCGGAACAAATTTCTCGGGACTAATACTTTACTTAAATTCTAATGATTTATTAATAAATTACACTTTTTAATTTAATTAGGAGTCACGAATACTTTAACTCTCGTATAATGATTTTTCGTAATTATAATAAAATTATATTTTTTTTTTATTTCATATGTTTATCGAAACGCAACGAGAGCTCAAGAAAAATACGTTTTTTTAGGTTAAATTATTAACATATAACGTGGTTAGGCAAGAAATTCAACTTTATATAGCCTGACAGTATTTTAATTATTTTTATGACATAGTATTTTAGCGTGACTTTGGTGCCGGTCTTCTAGATTCATCCGAATATACTCCTCGAAAGAGAGAAGAATTTTATTTTTTTCTGTGTATATGAAAGTTCATTTGAAAAATTCTTCCTCTATTTTATTTTAAATGTCATTGTTTAAAATTATAATTGCGATAACGAAATTTCTATTAGTCTTGTATGATTAGTTATCAAAGTTGTACTATACCATCCGGTTGAATCGATTCAATTATAAACTATCTTAAGAATTGGTCCGATACTATTTAAATATCAAATATACAATCGAATCGTAATTTTTTTTTTAAATCATCCAATATTTTTAAAAACCATTAAACTGTTTAAAAATTTTTAAAAAACCGTATAAATCGTAAATTGGGACTACGTAAAAAGTCAAGACTGATGACAGTCCATTAAAAATATATTAAAACCCAGATGCTTCAATTGTAGAAAAAATGTCTAAAAGCAACCAAGCCCAAATATAGAATTTCATTCAGCCCGTATAGATACTAGTTGAGTTGGCCCACAAAGCAACCCAACCGGAAATGTACATCTCTTCATTTAAGAGACACATACACGTCGGTGACACAAAAGAGATTACGTGCCTATGGGCTCCGTTTGTTATAAGAAATTTATTTTTTAGAAAATATTTTTTAGATTTTTTAGTATTTGGTATGTCAGATAAAATTCAGTCAACAAGAGATTATTTTTCAATCAACAATTTTTTTTTGTTATTTTAGAAAAACAACTTACGGATTTAAATCCGTAAGTCATTTTCCAAAAAGTGCTATAAGTGTTGTTTCTTTCTGTTATTATTCGTAATACTTTTATTTAATAACTTTTATAATCTTTTTATTTATTTTATTTTTAAAATAAGTACATTTATTTTTATTTTCAAAATATATGCATAATTATTATTTTTGTATTGAATTATATATACACATATATTTCCTAAATTTTAAATTTTCTTATTTTTAAAATTTTTTAAAACCACTATGTTATTAAAAAATTTCCTAAATAGAACTTTCTTATTGTTAGATCATATGTTGAGTTTGTATATAAATACAAATAAAAAAAAATTCATTGTAATAACTTAATT
>JAUMHB010055196.1:0-15682 GCA_032359685.1 Pittosporum tobira
CGAGTTATAACGAAAAAGTTATGAGTTCCCAAAGTTTGGTTACATTTTACACTTTTCTGGAAATTCGGGAATCTGCAACAGTTTAATAAAACAATTTGTAAATATAGTAAGTATATTTTAAATTAGAAAATATTTTGTAATATTGTTTTAAACTTGTCCTGGTATGTAAAAAAGTTTTTTTTTTTATGATTTATTGGTTAACACATTATTTGGTATTGATTTTTGAACATAACTGAGAATAATGTTACATTCTCTGTACTACCTGGACTTAAATAGTAATAACTCAGTTCGTGTAAGTCCAATGGTATCATAATTTACATCTTTTTAAACTAGACTTAAAAGGGATTTAACTGAGATTTGGAATAACATAAATTGGATTTATAATGAAAACGTTATGGTCGTTCAAATTGAGGTAGTATGCTGCCTTCCCCTGTTTCAGCCTAGTTTACAGCAGTCCCAATTATGCATTTTATTAACATATCAAAATTCAAAAAATTGTTATTTTAATATAAAACATTATTAATGTACCTTAAATAAAAATTTGGAGTCCATTTGAATTGTATAAAATTTTCTATAAAATTCGGATTTAGGCTGCAGTCACTAAATTTCCAGATTTGAAATTTTTACAGAAACTCATTTTGCATGTTTTAATGCTTCCATACGCTATCATATACATATCTAAGCATAACCAAAACATAAATTCACTTAGTAAGCTTAGAAAATCAGGGTTTCAAGCATGAAATCAAGAGTACTCAAAACCTCATTTTAAGAACATGTTTGGACTCCTTGCACTTAAATCAATTCTTAGCAACACACAAGCCACAAACACCTTTAACCATACTAATATGGTTCCCACCCTCCATTAATCAAGCTCAAAATCATTATTTAGTTCAAGAGGTTACCTTTTTGAACTTGGAATTCCAAAGGCTTGCAAGTGGTTTTGCTAGATTTCCTTGACCAAGCTTGGTTGCTATGCTCACTAGGGTCTTTTGTGATCATCCATCACCATCCTTAGGAGATGAACATCATATTTTGGTGTTGGTCAAGAGGGAGGTCCGAAAATTTGGTAGAGAGAAAGAGCTTGTGTTTTCTTATTTTTTTTCCTTCTCAAGTTGCTAAGTTTAGAAAGCATAAATTGTGTAGCCTTTTTGAGTTCCTTTTATATGGGTTGAAGGGTGAGTAGGTAGTCAAGATTTTTGCCCCAGAAGTTGGCTTAGGGTTGGTATAAGGTGTGGCTAAGAAATGAGCGAAGTAGTCCTTATTTTGTGCTCAAAGAATTAGCTACATATGACCTATGTGGCCTCACCCTGCGATGCCCCCAAATTTTCACCTTTGAATCCTCATGGAAACCGGGTCGTCATATATCATCTTAGCATACTGAGTTGCCAATATTTGACAACTCGCCTTTTTATATCTTACAAAGATCTCACATACGAATAAATTTACACAACGGAAGCATAATGCTTAATTAAATAATTAAGGACTTACAATAACAGGGTCGCGTACAAATAGGAGTCGTACAATATTCAGTTACACATTACAAGTTAGACAAATCTGGGAACATCTCAGTAATACTCTACTTTGCTCTTCCCTTTTGAGGTTTCGCCTTGCTCTACTGCTTCTAGAAGGTTTATAAAAACATAGCAAGAATGAGCGAAAGATGGTCAGCAAGAGATTATTCTATTTTGAATAAAATGATCCTTCCAGTCAAAAAGATAAAATGGTATAGTTTTGAATTATTAAAACTTTAATATTTGAATTCACGAGTTAATATGAATTCCATCAATGCATGCATGATATACGAGTAAATGTAACACCATGCCATTCAACATTTAACATTTTGAATAATTGAACATCAGTTAAGTGGCACTTCTGCCCGACACTCAGTCATTTCAACACACAGTCATTTCATCATCCTCGACACAAAGTCAAGTTTAACAACTCGTGCCCGTATATATTACAGCTACAAGGATTAACCGTGTAGGGTTCGATCTCAAAATTTTCATAATCATGTGAAAGTGATAAACACTTTAAAATCATGGCATGTTTATACATGGTAGAGATGCATAATCATTTTAGGCAAGTTCAAGAATTTAACTTGAAACAACAATGATGTACAAGTAATTAAATTTGTACAGTCATGACAAATATGTACATTGGAATGTAAATCATACGTATTAATAGCTGAAATAAATGGCATGCATAAGTGTACAATATCTTATACATAGAGGCGGAGAATAATAACTTGCCTTAATAACGCTTCCTAAACTTCCCATGTGACTCGCTTCGCGATTGTAGGCTTTCCTTGCCCTCTTATGTCCGTTCCTATAATAACAACGTCCTATCATTAGTATCGTTGTTTTAAAAATAGGTCACTCACTCTCAAAGTAAAAATAAGTATCTTGGGATTTTTCCTAATTTTTTAAATGACATGAACACACAAAAAATTTCAAAGGGCAAAATTGTCATTATATGACCATCTGTCATTTGACTCATTCTGTCTAATATATCCATTGTATTTATCCCGGGGTATTCTTATCCCTAAAATATTTCATCTGATCCTTGTTCGGATATAAAATGAGTATAACATTCGTATATAAAGATATACGATGTTTAAAAATGATAATTATGATGTGTGGACACATCGAAATAATATTTAAATCATTTAGAAGGAATTAAAATAATATTCCTTAAATATTCTAGTTTATTATCTAAATAAAATATGATTTATTTAAATATAATATTTTCTAATTTTAAGCAAATTAAAATTTCAAATTAAAAATGATTTTAACATGTTCTTTACCAATTTTACCAACTCAATGGCATTGTTGTAAATAAGGGCAAGTGACAATTTTGTAATTAACACCACAACGACATTTTTGTAAATAGTGCAGCGATGACATTTTTGCAAATAGTGCAGCAATGACATTTTTGTAAATAGTGCCGTAGTGGCCTTTTAGTAAATAGACTGCAGTGGCATTTTAGTAATTATGCCCTAAGGGCAGTTTAGTAATTCACTATAGAGGGGTATTTTGGTAAAATTACACAGAAAGATATTTTCGTCTTTTGGGCAGAAGGGTATTTTAGTAAATATGCCATTAGGGGTATTTTAGTAATTTAACCTTCTAAGAATGATGGTAATAACAATAAATAATAATGACATAGTCAAAATAATTCTAGTCGACAACGGCCGACTGAGTCAACCATCGGCTAGCTGACCGGTTGGCCATTTCTCCGCATCCTTACCGTTAGGCTTGACTGGTCAGTTGTGTTAGCAGATGGGCCAGTCGGCCTTTAAGACAGATTGACACTAAACTGGTCCGTTGGGGTAACAGTCGACCAAGTCGACCATTGACTAGTCGGTCTGGTCAGCCTCTCCTTAGACCCAGCTACTTGAGTGACTGGTCGGTCGGTCTGGTCGCCAATAGCAGTGGCCTGCAGACCGGGCGGTCGGTCAAAAAGGTAGCTGACCAAGTCAACCATTAACTGGTCGACTGTTCAGCCCCTTTTCCTTCGCCTCCGGTCGCCCGACTGACAGGCTAGCCCGTCGGTCAGCCTGGCAGTCAGTGGGCTGTTATGGCCAAACACACACCCACACATACTGAATCGAAAGGTAGACTCGATTTTGTGGAAAAGGGATTGATGGAACTTTGATTCTCACCATCCCCGTGACCTGGAACCTCAAGAACAGGGAGGTCGTGTTCATTATCCTTGGTTCCAGCTAAGAAGCCATTACTGACGGCTACAAGCTCGCCAGGAAACTCAAAACAAACTTTAAAACATCATGAAAACCCGATTGGAAGGTACTAAAACGATCCTTGCAACTGTAGGAATCCATTGGACCCTTCAATCGACTCAAACACATCCAATTCGAGCCTAAAAATCCGATCTTTGGTCAAGAGCACGCCGAAAATAGGCCAACTGTAGATTGACCTTAAATGGCTTGGCTCTTGACCATCTCGATCGATTGAAGGCTCAAATTGATTCTCAGAAACTCTCAAATGCTATTCTAATCATCAATTTGAACAAACAACAACAAAATTTCTGACTTTGAATTCTTGCTCACCTCGGCCAAGAACAAAAATTGAATGTAGAGTATTTGGCTGATGGAATGAGTTAGGGTTAGGCTGTACGCATCTTAAAGACCATTTACAATGTTCAATAGCTCGGATCGAAGCAAGAAAGGGACTGATTACCAATTTGGAAATTTTCAGAAGCTGCAGAAAGTTTGGGAGAAAAGAGAAAAGAAAAGAAAAGGAAAGCGACCAAAGGGAAAAAGACAAAGTTCTAAGGCCTGCGCGTCAGTGGGCCCCATTTGGTCAACTGAGCTAAAAATTAAATTCAAAATTTTTTTTGCCTTAATTTACAAACCGATTAATTCTATAATTAAATAATAATTTACAAAGTCCAAAATTGTAAAATACAATATTATACTATATTCCTATGTTTTGGCATGCTACGATTCCAACGGCGTTATCCGTTTTTCCATACGATGCTCTGGTCAAAAAGTCAACTCTGGGCTAGGTCAAATCAAAAATCTGCTGATGTTTCGAGTCACTATTTTTTCGCGTTGATTCCAGATCTTTGATCGTTTTATGATTTTGAACACTTTTTAACTTTTAAGTCAAAATGACCAAAAATGTCCCTAGGCATAACTTTAACCAAAAATGACCAAAATGCCCTTAGGCATATATTTTGTCAAAATAACCAAAATGCCCTTGAGCATAACTTTTTTCAAAATAACTAAAATATCCCTGGTCATTATATCTTTATTTTAATTCAATTTCTGTGATGTAGTGATGTAAAAAATAATTTCATCAAATAATACGAAGGAGGAATTTATATTATAAATCATTTACTAATAAATTCGGGTTCTCACACACCCCATCCTCTTCATTTATTGTACCAGCATTTAAAAATATTGAATCCCCATATACCTCTCCAATTTCGGCATTTATACATTTTACTACCAAATTTTTGTAGCACTTGAACTCCTAATCAAAGTCACATGGTTACTAATTAAATTATTAAACATAATATACCGAAATAATTATCTATATATTATTCAAATAAAATGTGTTATATGAAATAATAATTATGGAAATAGTTGTCATTTTCATAAATATTTACACAGTTTAAAATAATGTACAAGACTCTCGTATTAAATTTTTTAGGGGAAAGTCACAGATGACCTCATCTATTTTGTCTTACTTGACATTTTCTTTTCTTTCTTCTTTGCTTGGAATTTCGGCTAAGGGAAAGTCTTCCCACCATGGCCGGATTTTGACCCTTTACTAGGGGTTCCCGTTCACATTTTACTCGTATCCTTTCCATCTCAAAATTTAACGGTGAAGGAAATGCACAAAATTGGCTAATTGCATATGCGATTGCGCGAATTTCACACAATGAATTCAAATATCGTCAAGTACTAAATATTATACCTTAAGTTTAGTCTAATTAATATACGTTACAAATTTTGGGGTTTCACATTCATTTTATGTCCATGAATTTGATGACATGTTTATACAAAATATTTCATATTGTTGAATATATATTAATTACTAATTTGGCCTTGAGAGTAAGGTACTTGCTAAGCTAAATTCGTTAACTATATTTGTAGTTTAATGTTTTCAGCTAGTGTGGGCCGAGTTGAGGCGACAAATAAAGAGCGAGAATATTTTGATAGCTAGATCACAACAATGGAAAGGTAGTACTGGAGATTTGTCTAACCTGGAGGGCAGACTCCCATTTTTGATTTAAATTTACATTTCTGGATGCCGTGTTGTAATAACTTAGTATTACGTTTCTGCTATTATATATGTGAATGTTTGTAATATGGGATGAGAGAACCTAGGATTTTCTCACGTAGTAAATTATTTAATTAAGTTAAAGATAAAATACAGCCAGTGAGAAGGGAAAGTTTAACAGTTTATTAATACCCTATTGTTAGTAATAGTAGTGGAAAGTTAGGGGTGTTACATCAACGGTTTTGAGCCGTTAGAATTCATCATCTATGTGGAATCATCAAGATCAAGCAATAAGAATTCAAGAGCCAAAGGTATAACTTCTAACCTAGCTCAAGTTTATGGTTTTGTTTGTGAATATGGTTAATGGTTGGTTGATTGGTTGATTAATTAATGGAAGTAGTATAAGAAATGTTAGCTATGATATTAGCACACATGAAATGGTCATATTGTTTAAGATTTGTGTTGATTACTTGTTGAGAATCAAAGGTGTAGTTATGCTTAAGATTTTACAAGGATGCTTAAAGGAAGTTTAGAAAAGTTAAATGGTCGTTATCAAAACATGCAGAATTTGATGTTTAGCTACCGATAATGTTGTTTCAAAATTCATCAAAAAATAATTGGATTTTCCAATTGACTTGTTTCGAAATTCATGAAAAATAATTGGATTTTCCAATTGACTTGAAACTTTTACTGAACATACTTGGATATGTGTAGTTAATTCCCACTAAGTCTCATAATATTTAAAGGCTATTTGATATTTTAATAAAATGCCAGAAGTCCATTGCAGTAGCTTTCTGCAGAAACATCGAAACTGAGACTCTGTTATAACTTTGTAAAATCATATCGTTTTCATTAGAAGTCCAAATTGTGTAATTCAAGAGTCCATGCATAAATACTGAAGTATAATTTCTAGAAAAATTAGTTATGATAAAAAGGAGTTTTATATAATAAGTTATACTTGTTTAAGTGCAAAGGATGCAAAACAAGATAATTTGGAACTTTAGCCAAATTTGGAAATTGATATCTTTTTACATAGTAAATCAAAATTTGGTGAATCTTAAGCCCATGTGTAGCTCTGAAAGTATAGAATTTTATAAAAATGACCATGATTCTGAGAGCATTTTATACCATGAGTTGTGTATATTTGAGTATACAAAATACCAAAAAGTGTCAATAAGGACTAGTTTGCATTTTCTACGCATGGAATGAAATGTGGTCCGAAAGTAGACAATATGAGAAGTAAATGGAATGTGCTAAGAATGATTGAGATTAAAGTTATTGATAAAGAATTATTTGATGTTATAGGAATTATGTATAGCCAATGAAGAGACAAAGAACCGGCAAAGATTTCATGGGAAGTAAGTTATTAAGCGACAAAGGCAGGTACACTTTTCTTGCCCTTTCTATGTACAGTTTTCTCGTTTCATTGTACGTGTTTTTGAATTATCAAATGTGTTGAATGTTATTTTATTTATAAATTTTGGTAAGCAAACATTGAGTTTTCAAATGATTTTGAAGTATTCCAATTAAATGGAAGTGAACGGCCGTATGCTTACGAGTAAGTTCTATGGATCACTTCTGCTCAGTTGGTGTGGAAGGCTGAGTAGAGGTGTGGATATGATGACAACTCTTGCTAAGCTGGTGTGGAAGGCTAGGTAGTAGGAGCATTTCTGCTGTGCAAGATCATTTCTACTCAGCTGGCGAGGAAGGCTGAGTAGGAATGTGGTTATTGGATCACTCCTACTCAGCTAGAATAGAAGGCTGGGTAGGGGTGTGGTTATGTAAAGGTTTGACATGTATATTTATTTATTTATTTAAAGTTGATTGAAAGAAATTTTGCACATTTTATTTTATGCTCGTAAATTGTGTTAGCGGGAACGAAATCCATTATATGCTCGTGGGTTCAAAATGATTTTTGGCTTCAAAATAATTAAAGTTTTGAAACGTTTTAGCCTCAAATGAAATCATGGTTTCAAAAATGATTTTAATATGAAAGGATTTTGTGCAAAGAAAATTTGATTTTTGGAAAAAGGAAAGGTTTTATAAAATTACTATTTTTGCCTTTTGAGGATGTGTACTTGGTGGGTTTTTTTGTTAATACGTGTTTTTCTTAAAAAACATTCAGAGGCAATTAAAGGTGACTAGAGGATCATAAATAGAGGAACGAGCGTGCGCTGGGGATTTTCCCTAACCTGGAAGGCGGATGGAGGAAATTATAATCATCAAGATTACTCCCTGTGTGTATTTAGCATATTTTCACTGCAATATTGTATTTAATGTGAATGTATGATCCTAGGAATCGCAAACAGGAAAAATATCAATGTATTGACTGATAGAAAGTAAGAGATGTATGTTTGACATTCGACTCGTAATGAATAGTAGTTAGTTGGAGGGCTGGGATGTCACAGAATTAAATGGTTATTTGAATGACGTGCATTTCAACCATGCATTGGATGCCCCACAAGAAGCTTAGAATGATTTCGAATGAATAAACGGAGATCAAGTATGCCAATGATGAGTAAGATTGATGTATTCTGAGACCCTACGGGAGAAATCATGTGGTACAGGAGAATGCCTACTTTGCGATGTGCACATGCACTAGAGAATGTTATTCACTTGGTCTGGACTAAGTGTTAAGACCGGGTGAATGTATAAGAAGTACAGTAAGTTGTGCATACTCACATATTATCTTTATTATTGCATGATTTACATTGTAGCTCGTAGATCATGCTACCATTCAAGAAATCACTGTTTGCTGTGGGTTTAAAATAGTTTTAATTTCATAATTTCAACATTTTTATGAATGTTTTAAATTATTGTTATTTTAAATTGAGAGTTATGTACTTGTTGAACATTAGTCACTCACTTTTTTAAATGTTTTAAATATTACAGCTAGGTTGGACCGAGGTGAAACGTCTAGAGAGGTCGATAACTCACACGTCTAGCTAGATCGTCACGAAAAGGTAGTATTTTGGATATTTGTCTAACCAGAAGGACAAACGGACATATGTTGTATTCTATTTGTTTTATTTCGCGTAACCCTATCTGTAATAATTAATTTATGTTTCCGCATGGATGTATGTATTCCATAATGTTTATGATCTTGGGGAGCAACTGACAGGGGAGAGGTGGTTGATTAACCTCGACTAGTTTATATTGGAGGTTTGACGCACGGTTTCCACAGGAAGTGGAGAGGTGGAAATCCGAGACATTACAATTTTATTGGTTTCCCCATTGTAAATTTGGATGGTTGTGCCATCCTGGATTGTAAGTGCTAGAATAGGGATTGTGTTGGGTCCTGCCAAAGTTGGACACATAATTATTATTTTCATTAGACGGAGTAAAATTATTTCCAACTTGACAATCCAAACTATCATGGTCTCCTCTACAACAATCACAAGTAACCCTTGTATCATGGACACGTTGCCCATTTGAGAGCTGATCAATCATGTAAGCTTTTCCATTTGAGTTTCGAGCCTGGATATAGCATCTACTTCATGAACTCTGCTATGTTTCTTTTGTTGAAATTTATCGAATAGCCGACGATAGTTGTTAGAAGCCATCTCTTCTACTAATTGGAATGCCTCATTCGGTGACTTATTATTGATACTTTCTCTTGCTGCGACATCAATGTTGCTTCGAACGCTTAGCTCAATTCATTGTATAATATTTGCACCTACATCCAAAGCGGAAGACCATGGTATGAGCATAACCTTAGTAATTCTTTAAATCTCTCCCATGCCTCATATAACGTTTCAACATCAAACCACGTAATTATTTTGAATGTTTATAATATCCATATGATTGCATTTTTCTTATAAATGATTAAAATATATAATACTTAAAGTAACCTCATATGATATTAATCTCACGTCTTTTATTCAAAAGAAGATTATCTGTCACAGCATCTCACCGTCCAAAACGATTTGGCCGGAAACTTTATTATACTCTCTCCGTCTAATTTATATTGTTTTAATTTTTTTTTGATTTGTCCAAATTTATTTGTCTTATTTTCTTTCTTGAACTCTTTTTTCCAATAATACCCACATTAAATTATTGAAGATAACAAATATTTTCTTAAAAATAAAATAATCATTAACTCCACTAATATCCTCTATGTATCCATTAAAGAATGCTTCTATATGATATGATAATGAAAAGGGTATAGTAGATAAACAACAAAATTTCTTAATATGCGTTTAGTTTCAAATTAGGAAAATATAAATTAGACAAAGAGTATATAATAAATCTTTTTTCCAATTACAGTAGAAACTTTGAACTATATTTCGATTAGAACCTCACATACACATCCAAAACTGATAGAAACTCACATGACTGTGCATCCTTGCGGATTTTCCTCACTGAAGTAATCACAGCTACTTTTAGTCCCCCGATATCGATAACCGTATCCGTCATAATATAGTCCTGGTGGTGGTGGAATAGGCCTTCCGTGCCTAGTATAACATCAACCCCGCCATAACCTTGGGAACAGGGCCCACAACATACCGCAGTTGGGTACATTGGCATTGGTGGGTATCCATGAATCGGTTCACATATGCCACTGGTTCTGGTGCCATTGGCGGGCCTGGCGCGGGGGCAGGTGGGAGTGGGGCAGGGGGAGCAGGCGCAGGTGCAGGGGCAGAGGCTGCGGTAGGATCCATGGTTTTGTCAGTTTTGGGGGGCTTTCCAGGAGGAGATTTCGATTTTTCATCTTTGGGCTTTTCAGCTTCTGTTGATTCCTCCGTAGGCTTGGGATCTCAATGCTCTTGCTTGCCGGGGCAGCCTTGCAGCAAAGCTTATCACGGATCTTCTCTGGGCTGCAGCAAACGACCGTGATCGTCACAGTATTTTGCTTCTCATCATATACCTGGTCTCGTATTTCTCTTGTCCCAAAATAATCGATGCCACACATACAAATAACTCTTGAGTTATACACTACAAATAATTGAAAAAATCACTGGTGAAATGACGTAAATGTACATATAGCCGTGTTTATAAATAAGTAAAAAGATAAGGGACTCACGAGGAAATTATTAAAGGACTTTCTTCGCCTTCTTGTAGCAGCTAGAACATTGCAGGTCTACAACCCCAAAAAAAAAAAAAAAAAAAAACCCATAACCACACACACCCACCCGCCAGAAGAAAAAGCATAAGAAACGTTAGCCCAAACCAGTATACATAATGAAATCCTTAACTACTAAATATACTTTGATCGTTGAAAAAGAGTATATGTAAAATTGGCATACCTTCTCGCTCATGGCTGTGAATTGTGAGTGATGAGGTTGGAGAACTCAGACGGGAAAAATGAAGTGTTGTTGCCGGTCAGTGAAGATAAGAGAGAACGAGAACAGCAGATAAAATTTGCCTTAAGAAGGACAAGACACATATCAAACAATCCTCAATTACCAATATAACCTCTTAATATAACCTCTTAATTGAAGTTATGTAACAATATTAAATATCAAAAGGAAATTAATTAGGTATAATCACTTTTTGTGAGTTTGTGTTTTACGAAGAAAGAAGGAAAAAACATGAAGTTAAAAGAGAAAATATAGATTCAGATAGCTTACTTGGTAAAAGTTTGGGAAGAAAGTCGACCAAAGTTAGATTTTTCAGGCAAAGGTAACTGAGCTCTCTCTGCAAAATACGGACGATGTAAGAATAAATAAAATTTGATGAAGTCCTCTATTTATAACCTCCTTTGATCTATATGTGAGACTCCAAAAAATTTAAATAAAAATCATGAAAATAAATAGTGCCATTGAAAGTAAAGTGTGTCAAAATATTTAAATAAAATATAATTGTTATATATTTTTAAAAAAATTAAAATAAAATAATGATTAGTCGATTATGGTCTCTCCAGAAGACACCAATTGGCTCTACGATTATGGGTTGATCGAAGTTATTGCTGTTCCTGATGGCAATTTCACCGCTTCAGCTTCTGGGTTCAACTGGCCCATGCAGCAAGCCCTGAATGGTTCGACCAACGACAGTGCGGAAATTGATGGTGACTCAGATGTCCATATGGAAACTGGCTCAAAGAAACGATTGAAAGGGGATAGCACAGACACCTCCGTCGCGAGCTTGATCTTGAATTTGCCGACGCCGTTCCTGAGCAAGACTTACGACATGGTGGACCATCCGTCGACAGATTCGGTGGTCTCGTGGAGAAGCGCCGGCAACAGCTTCGTCGTATGGGACGTGGCGGAGTTCTCTAGGGTTCTTTTGCCCAAATGCTTCAAGTACAGCAACTTCTCGAGCTTTGTCAGACAATTGAACACTTATGGTTTTAGAAAGGTTGATACAGAACACTGGGAGTTTGCAAATAAGGGAAAGGCAGCAGCTTTATGGTACTGTGACGGCGCTGGTGAAGATTTTGGTTGATGGGGTTGTTTAAGGTGGAGGGTAGGTGTTTGAATTTTTGATTCTTTAAAGGTTTGGGTGATAGTTTTGTTTGTTTTATAATCTGTTTGGGGTAATTGTACAGTTGGGTATAGATTATGAAGAGATTAAAGTCAAGTGACGATCTTAATTCAATTTATGTGTGGGTATCACTACTGTTGATAATGATTGTGTGAACAATGTGTTTGAATGTATTAGTATTATTAATCAGGTGGTGAGTGTTGTTGTAACTGCGTGTCGTGGAGCCGATGTTACCCCTGAGAAATTAAGTAGGAAATATGCTGAGAATTACCGGGCATTGGATATTGTTATGAGGGGAAAATAATTTTGTTTATTGATGAAGTTCACCTGGTTCTTGGTGCTGGTCGAACTGAGGGGTCCATGGATGCTGCCAATTTTTTTAAGCCGATGCTTGCAAGAGGGCAGTTGAGGTGCATTGGGGCCACTACTTTGGAGGAATATAAAAAGTATGTGGAAAAAGATGCGGCGTTTGCGAAGCGATTCCAGCATGGATAGCTTGTTTGGTGATGACGATTTTCTGGAAGATGAATTTGACGCAGAGGTTAAAATAAAAAGTGAACCTGGAAAGACTAGTAATCTTCCATTTTTCCCCAAAGAGGAGGAGATGACTGAGGAAGAACTTGAAAAAATGTTAGAAGAGCGTTACAAGCCAGGTTCTAGTTTTGTTGCATATGCAGAAGATAGATTGGACACTAAACGATCAGTTGACGGAAATACAATGATGCCTTCTAGAGATCCTATCATCTGGAAAGTCAAATGCATGGTTGGGCGTGAAAGGCATTCAGCTTTCTGCCTTATGCAAAAGTATGTTGATCTTCAATCTCTGGGGACTAAGCTGCAAATAATTTTAGCTTTTGCACTTGAGCATGTAAAGGGTGCTATTTATATTGAAGCTGACAGACAAAGTAATATTAGTGAGGCGTGTAACGGGCTTTGTAGTATATATGGAAATCAAATGACTCCTGTTCCACAGAATGAAGCTTCTCATTTATTTTCTATCCGTAGCCGAAGATGGTGCCATGAATCTTTTGCACCCCTTAACCCGTGTTCAAATTCAACTTCCACATGATGATGACAGCATTAATGTATGCGAGGAATTACCAACTCCATTCCTACTCATTAGAGCAGCTTCATTATCAGCGAGTCCCTCTGAAACCTCTGATTATGCAGTCGTTATTGTTCATTATGTTATGGTTGGTCTTGCTTACTAGAAACCGGGACACGAGAGTTGGTCCAGAATCGAACAGAACATGGTGCGTTTTCTGATGTACTTTCTTGTAATGGAATATTTTATGTCATTAAGTATTCTGGAATTGTTATGAAGTTTGACACTAGAGGGCCTGATCCAATTGTAGCACAAGAGATTACAAAAGTACGTTATTTGATTTCCGGTCTGAGGTTTTACTTAGTAGAATCATCCTCACCCAATAAATTGCTTGTGGTTGGGCGAGACGGGAATACTGTGTATGAAGAACAAGAGCGACAAAGAGTGGTCTATGAAGGAAATATCTTGGACTTCAACTAATAGGAGATACACCAAGATGTGTATAGCTTATGCTGAAAGTCATGACCAGGCTATAGTGGGAGACAAAACTATTGCATTTTTACTAATGGACCAGGAAATGTATTCAGGCATGCCCTCTTTAGCAGCTGCTCTTCTGACTATTGATCGAGGAATTGCACTTCACAAGATGATTCACTTTAGCACAATGGCTTTAGGAGGAGAGGGCTACCTTAATTTCATGGGAAATGAGTTCGGCCATCCAGATTTGGATCGACTTCCCAAGAGAAGGCAATGGCTGGAGTTTCGAAAAATGTTGTCGCTAGTGGTATCTGGTGGATACGGATCACTTGAGATACCAGGAGTGTAGATGAATTCGTAAAGCCGATACAGGCGTATTCCGGAGTAAGTTAAGCGCGAGCAAGGCAAGTACACTTCTGACTTTTATGTTGAATGTTAAAAATTTTATAAAAATATTTTTAGCATGTGTTTTCTGAAATGGAGCAATGGCTCGAGTTTGAATAGTATGCATGCATACTCATTTTTCATACCATGAAATTACGGTAATTGTAGAAATATCAAGTTTGAAATGGTTTTAAAGTTTTTAATGCTTGCTATTATAAATGTTGAACTGTACTTGCTGAGCTTGATTGCTCACCCTTGCTATGATGAAATATTTTATTGCAGTTAGATAAGATTGGATCGAGAACTAGCTAGAGAGAAAGTGGAACGAGTTTGTCGCTGGGGATTTGTCTAGCCCGAGGAAGAGGAAGAGGAGCTGAAAGGAGGAAATTCAATTGATTGAATATTTTATTTATTCTTAGAAAAAATTGTAATATTAATTAATTCCGCTGCAAAGTCTGTAAGAAATAATTGTAATTTAATTTAAGTATGAAGTGAGAATAAGGAATTGTATTTTTTTGACGACCGGTTCACAGGGTGTATGGAGACCGAGGCGTCGCAATGTAGGTAAGCAATTCCTTGCTAATTGCATCATATGCAACTCCTGGTTGTTATGGTTGACATCTCATGTCCCGGCTCTCCAACACTATGCCTCAAAACCCAAAACCGTTTTGATGGTTTTGTTAAGTAAACCAATCATCCCATATGGATTACTATTATCCATCTTGCTTAACTTGAATAGTCAAGGATGTTATACTTTGGCAAACCCATCTCTCAACGATCCAAGCCTTGACAAGCGTTAGATTGGTAAGACATCAATTATTACTTAATTTTGATGAGGGACTATTAATTATTTATGTTAGTGATAAAAAATAATAATAAATAAACGTGATATATATGGCCCCTAAATTATGAAGATCTAATCTTCAAGCAGTGCACTTATTGTATTTAAATCACCATCCAGCTATCAGTATCTCTAATCAATTTGATTCTCCAATCACTTTGATTCTTTACTGAACTTGATTCTTCAATCAACATTATAAGTGAAATAAACGACACGCAAGCCGTAATATAAAATTACAACGACACGCAAGTCGCATTTAATTAAATAATACTCACGACACGCAAGCCGTATTTAATTAAAAATACCACGACATGCAAGTCGTATTTATAAAATCAAAAGTAATTATGGGTCATTCTATTCACCATGCATATTCATGCAACACATAGTAACACAAATTATCAACATGATAAAGTATATGAAACATATAAAACTGTTTTTCGAAATATCGTGCGCAATCTTAGGGGGTTAAGGGGGTCGCGCCCCTTTGCGGGGTTGAGGGGCAAAGCCCCTCGCGAGATCCAGGGCAGTGCCCCTTGCGGTGGTCTCGCTAATCATCTATTAATCATATTAATCTGAACCCCAATTCACCATATATCCTGGTTAATCGAATTAACTGATATAAACCCTAACTAAATTTGTATTCACCACATGTTATTATTCAGATTAATCATCTATTAACCCTAATTGTGTTCATGTTATAACATGTTAATCATATAAACCCTAATCGTGAATCATGCTCATAACAAATTATGAAAATTAAATACA
>JAUMHB010055207.1:0-15681 GCA_032359685.1 Pittosporum tobira
AATTTCAATTTTGGCCGGAGGAAGGGTAAAAATGTAATTTCACATCACTTAATACCCCTTTAAAAATTTGCATTGCCAGAAAAATTTGAATATACCGGCCAAAATTGAAATTGAACTCGTCGGAAGGTTTAATTTCAAAAAATTTACAAACATTGAGGTTCGGTTTCAAAAAGTTTTTTTTTTCAGAATTCAATATCTAAAAGTGATAACTACACATGGTCAAAAATACTTTTAAACCCTAATTGTTTGAGGTGAGTAAGGAGATCCTGTTCAAGGATTTTAGAAGCTACAGAGGCATCCATCTTTTGGTGTGTATTAGTAAGAGACGTCTCTCTTGTTAATATGAGTTTGCATGTTGTGTTTGATAACCTTCATTTTTGTAATATCCCTTGGAGATGTTAATGTGACTAGTTTGAATGCCTCCTCTCTTAGAGATCTAATGAAGTTCATTGGTAGCCATCTCAACATCTTCATTCAAGGCAGCAAGCAACTCTTACAAGTATTTACTACTAAGAGTGGGAGGAGAAGGGGTATCATTAGGCACATCCTTGAGTGGAGGAGGTGGTGTTTTGGACAGTAAATTTTCTCAGCATAACTTTTTCATCAGCATCTATATTTTCATGAAAAAGAGAGCTAAGACAGCAGAGTCATTTGCGAAAAGTGATGGATCTATTTGTTGGTCATCATCATCTTGAGCCTCAGTAGTTCCAGGCTGGACAACAGATTCAAGTGCTGTATTATCATAAACTATCACTTATTTGCTTTTGTCAACAGCAGATGCAGTTGAGATGTTTGCTGTAGTAGGATCAGGAACAACAAGTAAAGCTGGTGCAGAAGTGAGTGCAATAGAAAAAGTTAATAGAGTGATAGCAACAATAACTTCAGCAGTAGTTACATCAACAAAAAAGTTAATAGTAGGCACAGCAGGAGAAAGAATAATTGTATGAGGTTGAGCAGGAGTAGGAGCAGGTTGAGCAACCAGAGTTTTTGTCTCAACAAATCAAGTATTTTGCTGTTTCTCCTTAGCAGCAAATAATCTACAGGCATCCTTGGTATCGGCTGCTAACTCTTGTTATCTTGTTGTCTTCAAGTAAGCTTCAAGACCTAGCTTGCTGCTTGCTGCTTGCTGCTTGCTGTAGAGTGAACTTCTTTTCCTTGTCGCTTCAATAAGAATGGTTTGTCTGATTGCCTGACTATTTCCTTTAGTACAGTTTTTTCTTTCTTCACGCTGATTGATGTTAAGTCTTGTTGGAATTGCTTGACTAACTCCAAGTTTTCTTGTCTTGCTGCCTTGCTGTCTTCAGGACATCTTTGCTATCTTCAATGGGTGGCTGTGCTTGAGTCTTTACTATCTATATAGATTGTTACACGGATAATTACAAGTAAAAGGGCTTAACAAATCATAACAGGGATATACTAATATAGGCTCGACAAATTAGATGGAAGAACACAATAGGGCTCGATTTACAATCATGTTCAACTTGATAATTTTTCTTTTGTTTTTTCTTTCTTTTAAAGGTTGAAGAGACTAACTTTTTGGTGTGCACTTAAAACCCTTAGTCCCAAAAGGTTTATATAGAGTTCCAAATTAATTCTCTCATTGAGGAGTTCATCATAATGGTTAAGAAAGCGCTTAAGGTTCGACTCAATAGTTAAATTAACCTAAAAAGTAAAATAAAACTTATTAAATAACCCCTAGAACTTTTTTTTAATCTCGATAAATTATTGTAGTCAATTTTAATAAGTCCATACTCGGCTGAACCTTATTTACACTCCAAATTGTTTAATAGGGGGTAGGGGCTAATAATGGTAATGGAGTACTGTAGCTAATGTAGCTAATGTTCGGTATGAGTCTTAAAAAAATTGAAAGACACCACATCATTGTGGGACCAATTGATGAGTTGTAAGTCTTTTTTTTTTTTTTTTTTTTTTTTTAATTTTTTTT
This sequence comes from Pittosporum tobira, assembly GCA_032359685.1. Classification (NCBI taxonomy): domain Eukaryota; kingdom Viridiplantae; phylum Streptophyta; class Magnoliopsida; order Apiales; family Pittosporaceae; genus Pittosporum; species Pittosporum tobira. The sequence continues at coordinate 1,946 of JAUMHB010055207.1, forward strand.
TAATATAGAGAGAGCATATGGTTGGACCTAATTTTATGAACTCAAAATCTTTAGTTGTCTTGGGTCAACCTGGGCTCAAATTTTGAAAGTTGTCTTAAGCCAATTTTCTATAAGAAGTCTTGAGTTTTACATTTTTCGTATAACTTTGTTAGTGAGAATTTTGTTTTTGGAAAATTGAAATTAGAAATTAATTTACTAATTTTTTAAACTATTTAAATAAATGCTTTTGTTATTTTAGAAGCACTTTTGCAGCTGTGAAGCTAAAATTATTTAACTTTATCTTGGAAAGAATCTTTTCAAAAGTATATTAATAAAAATGATTAATTTTTATTAGACCAGGCCACCCCAAGACATTACTATATCAAGCTGCACTCTTGTAACCGAACCAGCTTAAATCACCTTACATCTTATGCCCCAAATCATTTACTCTATGAACCAGTCATGCGACAACTGACACAAGATATTTTATCCTGAGGAATTACCAGAGGAGAATACCATATAACATGGGTATGAAATATTTATGCCTCCAAAAGCTTTGTGCTATCTGGACTGAGTTATTTCTAGAGCATGACATCTAATATATGAAATATTTATGCCTCCAGATCCATCCGACACCGACGATTAGTAACCTAAGGAATCATTTCAGGAGAAACACCATGTAATAAATCAAATATTTATACTCAAAATCTTTATTCTATTTGGGCTTGTTAGGCTTCAACTAACGCCAGAGATCCGAGAAACGAGGAATCGTTTCTGGAGTACAACATCTAATTTAAGAAATATTAGTTTCAATCCCACTCCACACCTCCGACCCATTATTCCATTTCAACCAGTCAGTTGACAACTGACAGAAGATCCATAGCCTAACAAATCATCTCACGAGCACATCATATATATATATATATATATGCCCCAATTTTTTTATTTTTTTTTGGAATGGTTAGGCGATGACTAATAGAACCTTCTTGGAGAGATGATATGTGATATAGAAAATATTCGTACACCCAAATCTAATGTTCTTTTTGGATTAATTAAGTGACAACGGACACCCAAGTTTGCTTGCACCAAAAAAAAAAAAAAAAAAACCCAAGTTTTTTGGAGAGATGATATGTGATATAGAAAATATTTGTGCACCTAAATCTAATGTTCTTTTTGAATCAATTGAGCGACAACGGACACTCAAGTTTGCTTGCACTAAAAAAAAAAAGACACCAAGTTTGCACCTCAAGAAATCCTTTTAAAGTACAACTTATGTTATTTCAAGCATTTGTTTATTGTCAAACATTAAAAGTACAAATTGGAGAGTATTTATGTTCCAAACTGAAAAGAATTAATTATATTGATATTAATAAAGTAATTTTGTTGAAAGTTTTTAGTTAAAATTGACATCGACATAAATATTATAATAACATGTAGTTAGGATACTGACCTGTGTCCATGATGTCATTTATTTTAGTAAAACTTTTTATTACACAGTTATAATACTCGATTCTGCAACGTTCTACTACATACAAGTAATTATATTTTCAAGGCAATATTTCATACTTTTTTAATTCAAAATTTATACGAATTCTTTTGATATATATATATATATATATATATATATATATATATATATCTTTGTGTGTGTGTAATAATAGTTGCCCTCCATAAATCTTTATATGCACTTCATTGAAAATGGTGAAGACAAAAAACGTTATGACGTGGGACAAGTTATAAGTGTAGCAAAAGATACTAGCACACAAAATTACTAAACAGTAATACCCATCCTAAAATACGTTTACAAGTAACAATATCATTTGTTTTTTATTTTTCCATCATCTTGTGATAATAAATTTTAAGTCAAATTGTATCACTAGAGAAACGGCGAATGTTTACTAAATTGACTTCAATAAAGAATGCATTCAAATGAACAAATTGTAATTTAAAAATATATAAAGTATTATTCACTTTAACCACATGAAGTTGTTAAAGTGAATAATAAAACTCTTCAAATGAAGACATCATAGGTTCAAAACTCCGTAGAAGCTATTTGGGGCCATGAATTTTGCGGTACATACCAAAAATATAATGGTTAAGAATACTTATGAATTTAGTGCAAATGATACAAAATAAAATGTAACTATCACTTTCCATAATATAATTCAAAATATTATATAATATTTGAAAAATACTTCTATTTGAGGAAAAATCTAATACATAATCAAAAATTCAAAAATTCAAACTTACTCTCATATTTTAGCACCACATTATTCCTACCAAAAGTAGACAAAGAAATATGAGATTTAGATAATCTCGTAGTACTCAACCGCAACCTTTGCATCCAAAGCATGCCGAAGAAAAGAGAATAATGTGGTGTGCGGTGAGGAACAATGACAGCAGTGGTAGTGATGATGGCCTTATATATTGTTTGTGGATAATTTGAATAACAATAACATTATATAAAATAATACAATACATTAATAGATCTTCAACGTAATATTCACTCTCACTATGTTATAATAGGGATGAATGCGATTTATTTTCAGGATGCAACAAGCCCACCGATGTGTTTGTAATTTGTCGTTTTGCACTAATAGATAATTACCCTCAAACACTTTGATCTCTTGAAGTATTGAGAGTTGAAAATTATTTGAGAGAGGGAGGAGAGAAATAAAACTCAAGTATTGCTCTTGAATTTTGGTGTATGTTGTATGATAAGTTGTTAATCTATTTATAGGATTTTATGCATCTATTTGAAGAGACATCTCCATTGAAAAAATACAACTCTACATCTTGATGCATCTATGAAAAATCACACATTTTCATCTTATTTCTATAATGAAAAGACATGTCCATTCACCAATATATTTCCTAACCATCATGACTTATCATACAAAAAACCTCGAACCAAAGCAACATTTAGATTTTACAAATACATAAAATATATACATATTTAATTTTATAAAATTAAAATATTATTTAATAATATAACAATCCTCCCCAATTTTGAAAAATTGAAGTACAAGAAAACCCTAAAGTGCTAGACACGGACTAGTACTGAATGCTTGCATGTACATGAAGATGTCCTATGGAAATGAATCTTCACCCAGTGTATACACATCAAAGTTTAATGAAGGTGCCACAATAGCCAAAGCTTTAAATTGAGGAACATATGCGAGAAAACCGAGTATGAAACACGTGTCAACATCCTAAGATCAAAGTGTTCAAAAAGCTAGCCCGTACGTGGCCATGTGCTCTGCCTGGTTTCATGAAATATTATTTGAGAAAAATCTTAATCTCATAGAAGGCAGCTCCACCCTCATATTCATATAGATGCATCAATTGTGTACATGCACACAATCCTCAATACAAGTATGACTCATTCAGAATATAACTCTTCTTCTACTTATCTGCATGATCTAAACATGATTCATTTCCAAGGATGGTCATAATAAAAAAAATAATTGATGCTCCTCATTTAGTCATGTTACATACTCTTACTTTGAATTCAAAGCACTTGGGGTACAAGGATTGAATAGTATTTCAGTAATCGCTAATTAGGTATAAGGTTTTACCCCTATCCCCAATGATAACTTTTGTACTAAATCTCTTGATAGTCCTTTTGTAAAAGAATCTGCAAGATTTTGATTAGTACTCACATAGTTAATTCCAATTACTTCTTTTAGTAACTCTTGAACATAACTATGTCTCAGACTTATATGTTTTGTCATACCATTATAAACCTTGCGATGAGCAATAATTCTTGCTAATTCACTATCACAATTTATAATTATCGGTGGAATGGTTTTGCCTACAAAGGTATCTCTAATAGAAGACTTCTCAACCATTCTGCTTCATTACCATAACCGTTAAGGGCAATAAATTCTGATTCAATTGTAGAATGAGCAATACATGTCTGCTTTTTTGATTTCCAAGAAATCGCAACACCTCCTAGAATGAAAACTCATCCACTAGCTGATAAAAAAAAAAATTACATTTGAATTCCAACTAGCATTACAATATCCTTCTAAAATAGTATGATATCCAGTATAATGTAAACCATAATCTACGATTTTTCTCAAATAAGTGTTCATTACTCAGACAATTTGTGTAGCGACTAAGTTGTCTTACAATATAAGCTATGTTCGGCATAGTGCAATGCATGGCATACATGAGACTGCCAATCACACTAGCATACTTTAACTAAGACACAACTTTATATTTATTTTGAACTAGCTTGATATTAGAGTTAAACGACGTAGAGGCTTCTCTATTACCAAGATCATTATATTTATCAAGTAACTTTTTAATATAATGAGACTATGAAGGAATTAAGAAATTCTCCTTTATTATTATCTTAATTCCCAAGATAATGTCAGTCCTGCTTAACTCTTTCATAATAAAAGCATATGATAATAAACTTTTAACATTGTTAATAACATGTATATCAGTACCAAATATAAGCATATCATAAACATGTAAGTAAATAATCACACCATTATTATTAACAAATCTAGTATAAACACATTTATTAGATTCATTAACTTTGAAACCATTTGAGACTGTTACACTTTCAAACTTTTCATGTCACTGTTTAGGAGTCTGCTTCAAGCCATATAAAGATTTAAGTAACTTTTAAACTTTTTGTTCTTGACTTTTTAAAACAAATCCTTTAGGTTATTGTATATATATTTCATCTTCTAAATCTCCATTCAAGAATGTTATTTTCACATCCATTTGATAAACTTCTAAATGGAAAATATAATAGCTAGAGAAATTAACAATCTAATGGTTGATAGCCTAGCAACTGGGGCGTAGGTATCAAAAAAGTCTATTCCTTCTTTTTGTCTATAGCCTTTATTACAAGTCAAGACTTGAACTTGTCTATGGTTCCATCAGGTCTTAGTTTCCTTTTAAATATCCATTTAGAACCTATTGATTTAGACCCATTAGGAAGATCTACAAGTTTTCATGTTTTATTATCCATTAAAGAGTCAATCTCATCATTAATTGCCTATTTCCAAAATGCAGAATCAGGGGATCTAATATTGTCATTATAAGTTAAAGGATCTCATTCAAGAGAATATGCTAAAGATATCTCTAATAGTTGTTTACACTTACATGTTTCAATTAAAAACATTTGAAAATCTGGGCTAAATGTTTTCTTGATTCTAGCTCTTTTACTTCTCCTAAGTTCAATTAAACCATATTTAGAAATTTGAGAGTCACTCGGGTTTTCATTTCTAACTCTCTTAGAACCTCTAGATTCAGATTCTATTATATTATTATTAGTTATGTTTTCACGAAATCTAGATATATTAGAAAAATGATTTTTGAAAAATTCAGCATCCTTATATTCAATAATACTATTTTGAGAAATGGCACTATTAGGTTACGTTACCAAAAATCTATATGCCTCACTAATCATAGAGTAACCAATAAAAATACATTCAATAACTTTATTGTCTAATTTGGGTCTTTTAGACTCAGATAATCTAACGAGGGCACGACAATCCCAAACTTTAAAATATTTTATATTAGTCTTCTTCTTTTTCCAAAGTTCATAGGGTGTGATTTTCGAATGTTTCTGTGGTACTCTATTAAGTATGTGACATGAAGAAAACAAAGTTTCACCCCATAAGTTAGAATTTAAACTTGAATTACTAAGCATGGCATTAACCATTTCCATTAAGGTTCTATTTTTTCTTATTACAGTGTCATTTTGTTGTGGGGTATAAGGTGCAAAACAACTATGTACTATGCCTACGAATTCACAAAAATCATCAATATCTATATATTCACCACCTCTATCAGACTTGAGAATCTTAATTTTGGTGTCATGTTGGTTTTCTACTTTATCTTTATAAATTTTAAATTTATTTATAGATTCATCTGTGTGATTAAGCAAGTACACACAACAATATTTAGAATAATCATCCATGAATGTGATAAAATATCCTTTACCTCCCCTAGTGAGAATTTTATTCAAATCACATAAATCACTATGAACTAACTCCAACAAAGAAGAATTCCTAACGAATTTAGAAAAATATTTTTTTTAGTGATTTTAGCTTGAACACGTATTTTGTATTTATCAGCATTCATATTTGAGCATGCATGGATTAAACGAAAAACTAAGCATATTATTCATACGTTTAAAATGAACATGTCCTAATCTATAATGCCATAAAGGAAATGAATCAAACATATAAATAGAACTATTATTTTTATTGATACTCAATTTGAACATTCCATTACCTATATATATCATTTGTCTACAAGTACACCACCTTGGTGATTACTACACTCTCAGATTCTATTACAACTTTGAAACCATATTTGCTAAGCAAACCACCGAACACAAGGTTCTTCCGAATTTTTGGAACATATAGCACTTCAGTAAGAGTTAAATACTTTTCTGAAGTGAACTTCAATTTCACCGTTCCACTTCCCATAACCTTAGCCATCAATTGATTTTCCATCAAAAGTTCTTGACCATCCGATTCGTTTTTGAATGTTGCAAATAAAGACCGGGTGTTGCAAACATGGCGAGTAGCACCAGTGTCCAACCACCAATTAGTATCATTACCAATCACGTTGACCTCTGAGATCATCACTATGAATCCATCTTCTGTCACATTTGTCTCATATATTTTTTTCTCATTTTCAAAGAGATTACAATAAGTGACTAGGTTTATTGCAATGGAAGTAATTACCTTTTGATTTCTTGTTTTTCTTCTTGAAATCAGTAGTTTGATTTGCCTGGAATTTATGTTTGTTTCTCGTTACATCTTCTACCATGTGTGCCTTGGAAGTAATTTCCTTCGGTTTGTCCTTCTTATCTCAAACACGTAATCGTTCTTCGACTCGAAGATGATGACAAAGAGACTCAAAGTTAAACTCTTTGGATTTATGCTTAAGTTTTTCATATAATCTCTCCAAGAGTTAGGCAGCTTATGAATAATTGAATGGATATAGAATGTAGTGGGCAAATGAATATTAATTTGATGTATTTGAGTAACTATATTATGAAATTCATGAACTTGGTCAAGAATAGGCGTACTGTCAACCATTTTTAAGTCTAAGTACTTGTTTACCAATAATTTTTTCTAGCCAGAATATTCAGTTTGATATTTGGCCTCAAGTTCATCCCATAATTGCTTTGAAGTCTCAACAAGTTGATATACATCGAAGAGATTATCTGCCAATAAGTTGAGAATATGTCTTTTGCATAAATAATCATCACTTTCACATTTCTGACGTTGCATTGTAACTTCAAGTGCTTCACTTTCTTCGTCTTCCAGTGGTTATGGTTTTGGAGTTATGAGAACATATACCACCTTCAAAGTAGTAAGATGAAAATGTATCTTTGTTTTTCATCAATCGAAGTTTGATCCATTGAAAGCTTCTAACTTGAACAAGTTGTTAGGCATATCGATTGTTGTAGAATTTAATGCCATTGTTAAAACAAGAATATTACTTTGAAATTATTAGTGTATAGTTTGAATAACAATGACACTACATAAAATAATACACTAATAGATTGAGGCACGTAATCGCTCTTTTCAAAACAATATTCGATACCATCATGTTATAATAGGGATGCATGCAATTTGGTTACAGGATACAATAAGTCCACCGATGTGTTTGTAATTTGTCATTTTGTACTAACGAAAAATTACCCCCAAACACTTTGATCTCTTTAAGTACTGGGAGTTGAAAATTATTTGAGAGAGGGAGGAGAGAAATAAAACCCAAGTATTGCTCTTGAATTTTGGTGTATGTTGAATGATAAGTTGTTGATCTATTTATAGGATTGTATGCATCTATTTGAAGAGACATCTTAATTGAAACAATACAACTCTTCATCTTGATGTATCCATGAAAAGTCACACATCATCATCTTGTTTCTATAACAAAAAGCCATGTCCATTTACCAATATATTTCCTAACTATCATGACTTATCATACAAAAAACCTTGAATCAAAACAATAGTTAAATTTTACAAATACATAAAATATAGACATATTTAATTTTATAGAATTAAAATATTATTTAATAATATAAAATATATGTGGGAAGAATAGATATAAATTACAAAGGTACAAACAAGGAAGTAACAACAGGAAAACGTAAGGATTTTGTTCTTTATTTGCTTTTTTTAGAAAAACATAATGACAAGCATTACTTGTGTTCTTTTTGATCCCTATTTGCCTATAATATATCATCAATGAGCTGTACATGAGCACTCTTTTGGAGACTAACTTGATATGGGGATAATTTTCTACGCGCTCTAAATTATAAGAAGGTTTTTCTAGTATTACACTTCAGTGTACTAAAATTCTCCTAATAGAAGCCCAAAATTATATTTGGTATGCTCTGAAAATAATGATTGATACCTTATGAGATTATTAGATAAAATAATGAATTGTCAATTTTTTTTTCAAGATGGAGAGAGTATAATATAATAGGTGTAATTTGACAATAAGTTAAATGATTCTTCCATTTGATTACTTATGAACATTCCTACTTTAGAGTAACTTGAATGTTCTATTATTATAGACTCCTTCAGTCCAATTTTTTAGTTTGATTTTAGTGGTCAAATAAATTAATTTTTAAATTAATATATTTCATAAATTGTTTTGAATATAGGCAAGATACTATAACTATTGTCAACTACATGCAATTCACTATTAATTCCATATTTTGTAATTTCAAAATTTTAAATACATGTGTATAATTATTAATTTTTAAAATGATCAATTTAACCACTAAAATCAAATTAAAATATTTAAAATAAGATGGATAGAGTATGAAATAAGCATTTACTTTTATATTGAATGCATATGCAAGTATATGCAAAACATGCAACGCGTTGTTACATGTTATATCTGTCACATAGTCCATCTATCACGTGGTCCATGTTTTCTCTATTGACACACTTATCAAATGTCGTCAGCCCCCCAAAAGAATAATGCTAAGATGATCATCTTTATCGTTATTGAGTATCATATTATATTATCAATATTTTAAAATCCCTTAGGAACACTTGTCGAATAGAGAGACCACTCATGATGATAGAAAGTTGATCCTCCTTTGTAAACAAAATAGCACAACATGTACAACAATGAAATTGTGGTTCATATTTATATATACAAAAAATTAAGTGGAAATATTCGAAGTTTAAGTAACTTAGATTCTCTCTCTCATCAAGTAAAAATTTTCTTAATTTGAGGTCTTTTGGTGGTTGTGACATTTTTTTCATAATGGATGAATGATGGAGGAAGTAGAAGACTTGAATTGACAAGTATCTTATACTCCTTTCATCCCAAAATAAATGTCCTAATTTCATTTTATACGCCAGTTAAGAAATATATATCTTTCCCCAAGTTGTTCTTTCATGATTTTTCCAAACTGCTATTTCCAAAGAAAAATGCTAGTTGCACTAGTGTTATCCAAAAATTAACCCATCTAAAGAGTTTCAATTAATTTATTTGTATATCATACTTGAAAAACTAATACTTTTACTTGTAGAAATAAAATTCCCTTTAGAAAAATAAATGTGTTAACAATTTTGTCTCTCATAATCAATTTTTCATATTAACTTTTACTATCTCTCTCTTTCCTCTCTTTCTCTCTCCCCTCTTGCTCCCTCCCTTTTACCAAACACTTTATATTAATTTTATTAATTTTTTTGTTATTATATATTTTTAATAAATTTTGACATAAATAATTAAGAGTATCATTGAAATAATATGAAAAAAGTGATGATACATAAGAAAATAAGACATTTGATTTGGAACATATTAAAATAAAAAATAAGACATTTAAATTGGGATAGAGATAGTATATATATAAGAAGAGATAACGGAAATGGCTAAATAAAGAAGGTGCATCATCCTTTAGATACCATCAATGTCTTCTACGATTATGTTTATTAGAGTTTATATAAAAATATAAACAATAAACATAATAAAAGATGAAGTCATATATTAAAACAATATAAGAACAAAACTCTATTAATATAACTTGAGAAACCTAATATACAAAGGACCTTTATATAGGCTTATTCTAACTTGGAGACTAAGACACCTAATTAAATTCGGAAACTAAAAATTCTACAATAACTTGGAAACTGAATCCTACAATAACTTGGAAACTAATAATACTAATTAATAATAATATTAATTCTAACATTCTCCTCAAGCTGAAAGTCTTATAGTTTGAACTTTCAGCTTGTTCTTGTAAACTGTGGATTGTAAACTAGGACTTGAACTGGAACTGAACTAGACTTGAGCTGAATTGGAACTGAACTGGTCTGGAGCTAAACTGGATTGGAGCTGAATTGAACTTGAATTATATCACTGAAATTGGAACTAAAACTGAACTTGACTGAAACTGAAACAGAAACAGAAACTGAACTGAACTGAAATTGAACTGAAATTGAACTGAAACTAGAACTGAACTGAAACTGGAACTAGACTGAAGCTATGAAATGAACTTGAATTATATCACTAAAACTGTAACTGAAACTGAACTATAACTTATCAAACTGAAACTGAACTGGAACTATAAACTGTGAATTGAAACTGAACTCTGAGCTGAAACTGGAATTGAATTCTGAAATGAATTGGAGTTGTGAACTAAACTGTGAATTAATCTGTAAACTGTGAAACTATGAACATGTAATCTGTAAGCTATAAATTGAGAACTGAAACCTATCGATTTGTAAACATGCGATGAAAGTCGATCATAACGGGTCAAGTTCTGCTTCTGTCGGTCAAAAATCTGTTGATCATAAATGGTCGAATTCTGTTTATATCGATCAGTTGAGGATCAAATTCGGTTTGCTACTACCTGCTATTGATGCTATGTTGTTGGTTTTGCTGATATTTTTCTTGATTGAGATCCATAACGAGATTTTAATTTTTTTATTGCTTGGGCTTATTTTGTAATAAGCTGAAAGTTATTGATACAAGACTTTCAGCTTGAGGAGGGATGTTAAATATATTATTATTCGAGGTTTCTTATGGTAATAAGTTTCTTAGATTCTAAGTTGAATTAGATGTAGGTTACTTATTCTCCAAGTATGTTAAGCCTGTATAAGACCTCTTATATAATCGTTATTTAATACATCTCAATAATATAATATCATATTCTTCTACAATATTGATGATTATTTTGAGTCACGTAGATCACATTTCTCATCTTTCACTAGCAAAATTTACAGTAGTTGAAGTGCATTGAGAATATTCGCTATACCACAAAAGAATAGATGAAGAGATTGTTTCAAGTTTTGATTCCTACTCTTAAATTTGTCCTTTTATTAACTACGCCTCCATCTTTAGCTAAATTGTTACAGAAGAAAACAATATTAGAATGGTGGATTTCTTCTAGGTTTTGATATACTTTCACAGAAACACATTCTACCACCTTCTGCATTTCACCGCTTGTCTACTATAAAAACCCACTATTCTCATCTCAGTTTAGACCATAAAACTAGATCTCCACTTCACTTTCTCTAGTTATTCCTACTGTACTTCACTTGTCATGTCTAACAATATCGATCCTTTTGTTGTTGGTCGAGTGATCGGTGATGTGGTGGATGTGTTTGTGCCTTCTGTAGGAATGTCTGTATACTACGGCACCAAACACATCACAAATGGTTGCACAATTAAGCCATCCATTTGTGTTGATCCTCCGCAAATCACTATTACTGCCAATCCGAACCTATTCTACACTCTGGTTATACTCTTTTCACGTGTCTCATTTCTCTTACTTTCTTTATGAGGGTATCTCTAAAGCTTAGAAAATTTGAGGAAAACAAGTTAAACGAAAAGAAAATAAATTTTCAAATTTTAATGGACCAATCTTTCTTTTGTCTCATTAGACGTGAGTTATTAAAATAGTAATTCCGGTTTTTCTTTTAGCATTTACTTTTTTAAAATTTTATTATTATTATTTTTAATGAGATCAAGGTAGCAACTCAGTGGATCTAAGCCCAGACCCCACACATTTGATGTGGTCGGATCCTATCAGCTTTACTTGAAGTGTATCAATATTTTAATGGTACCATTAAATGATTCTTTTTCTTTTTTCTTTTCCTCAATATTTTCCAAGTTGGAAATACACCTTGTATATGGTTGAGGATTTGGTTATTATGTTCCTTGTTTATTTCTTAATTTAGAGACTGCATGTCACTTTTCTTGGTTTTGGGATTAGGTGATGGTGGACCCTGACGCGCCAAGTCCGAGCGAGCCAACCATGCGAGAGTGGGTTCATTGGTTAGTTTCCTTCACAGGGATAATTATTTTACTTGCCTATTTTGTTTGTTTTTCCATCTAGCAGTTAGATTTGATTTCATTTTCTCTCTTTATTTCAGGTTAGTTACAGATATACCTGGATCATGTACTGCTATTCAAGGTAAAAACTAGTCACCTTTTCTCACAACATCTAGTGTGTGTGTGTGTGTGTGTGTGTATTTATGTATATGTGTAATAGTGTCTATATATATAGCTGTATATTTTCTCATGTGCTTACATACAAGACATATGATATATACCTTTGGATTTGTTTGATCGTACTTGTGTTCTGATAATTGATTTCAGATTCTTATATAAACTTAACAATATATTATCTTCGCTTTGTATTTTCACTTTCTGAATGTTTGGTACCTGATAAGGACAAATTGAAACATACATGATCCCATCCATGCCCCACCTAGCACTTCCCTCCAAAGGACAATTTAATGAAGCATGGCACTTGTGCTTATAGGAGGTTTTAAACCTCACTCTAATGAAGCTTAGCACTTATGCTTATAGGAGGTTTTGAACCCCCTAGACTCAGATCCATTGGCCCATGGCCACAGCCCAAGGGTATCAAGGTCCACAAGCCCACAACGTATATGCCTCACAAAATGCCATGGTGATTTACGTTATTGCATGTTAGCCATAGTAGTCGGTTGAGAGTTGATATTTTCTGGTTGGCAGGTGTTCTTTCTAAGATGTTTATTGTTTTGTATAGGAAATACTGTAATTCCCTATGTACCGCCACAGCCTCCTATCGGGATTCATCGATACATACTAGTCCTCTTTCAGCAAAGGTCCCCCATCGGCCCCTTGCAGCCGCCGGCAACTCGTGCCAATTTCAACACTAGGATGTTCGCTAATTATTTCAACATGAATATCCCTGTGGCAGTTGTCTATTTCCATGCTCAGAGGGAGCCTTTAGGCAGAAGGCGCTGAAGAACTGAGACAGTAAAGCAGTGTGGTTGTGGCAAAATGGAGATCTTTCTTGTAGATATTACTTATATTTTCTGTGTCATGCATGTAAACTAAATAAATGCATGTGTAATGTTGTTGTTGTAAGCAATTAATTAATTACTCAATAAAATTCATAGAATACCCAAATATTTAAATAATAATTACATACCTTGTTTGGAATCCATAGCAGCGGAATAGAAAAGAAATTGATTTGTGAACAAAGTTCCACTCTATTAATCCCTACTTTATGCTAGATTGATGAGAAAAACCTTACGCCTTCTTTATGAGTGTGAAACTCTTCTGATAGCTTGTATTGTTGTTAGGGTTAAGAGAGATGACATAGTTCTATATTTATAACATGATAAATAAATTCAATGGACCTACCCATCACAAACCCAATAGTTTATTTTATAACACTGATAAGAGCTATTTTGTACTTAATATTTTAATATATTTTGCTCTTGATTTATTAATATTTTCTTAAAAAGCCC
>JAUMHB010055218.1:0-15676 GCA_032359685.1 Pittosporum tobira
GATGTGTAGAGAGAGCTGTATAATATTTGTATTTTCAGTTATATCTTTTATGACCTGTGTATTTGTAAGTTATGGAACTAATAATAAATTGGTAACCCAAGTCGGGGTGTGGATGGCCAGATTTGGGGATGTCACATTGTTGGACTCCTTAGATTTAGAATAAGTATCTAGGGAAAGAAAGGTACCATTTAGAATTAATAACCCTAATTCACATTGAGGTTCTAACGTAAGCATATTCAGGATTTTAGGTTTCAAACCTCAATTGAGGAAGGATAAAAACCGAGTCAAGGATTGTTTGGAAGCATTCTAAGGCAAGTACTAAACTCGCCCCACTTTTACGTGTAATTTCATTTATTTCATTGCACGCAGTACTCATTGTCATGAAATGCATGAGCTTAATCCTTGTGCATATGAGATGATGTAAATGTTTGAATGTTGTGCACTTCTACCGTGCACGACATGCCTACATAAGTAACGTTAAATGACTCGTCAAGTGAAGGAGTTCGAGTATGCTAATAAGAGGTTATGGCCGACATTCTGGTTTATTACGGATTTAGTATCCGTTACTGTATTGTGCACATACGCTCAAAAGAATGTTCGTTTGGTCTGGACAATGTGTTAGGACTAGGTAATTTATGTTTCACTCGTTAAATGAAGATGACCACTAAGAAGAGGTATAGTGCATACTCATTTCCTTTGCTATATTTGCATGATTTACATTTTGATCATAGATCGTGATAGCGTTATGAAATTCATTTACAAAGTTAATAGGTTCCATGTATGAAATGTTTCAAAATACCATACGTTAAATTATGTTGTTATGTATTTTAGTTTCGAGAGTATAATACTTGTTGAGCTTAATTCGCTCACGATTTATTTTATGTGGAATTTTTACAATTAGTGAGACATCGAGAAAAGACCGCGAGACCTAAACAAGCACGAAAAGGTAAACTTCGGGAATTTGCTCAACCTCTTTTGATGGATGTTTTTTATGAATGTAATTTGAGTTTAATATCCGATACTGGTCTGTAATAATTTAATTTATGTTCTATGGATGAATGTATGTAAAGTAAGGGATTTGGGTGAATGAGTTACCACATATAAGAAATCAGCATGACATAATTAGAGAAGATAAAATGTGAAAATGGAATGGAACGCTTATATTTCATTAACACCTCAAGTAATGATTTCAAGTGGAGGTTTGGGGTGTTACAATAATTATTTTAAGTGATTAAATTACATGTGCAATTTATTTTATATATTCAAATGTAGTTAATGCATTTAAATTATGAAATTCAATTACAAGTATAATATTCTATTTATTGTAGATGAATTTTATTTAGTAGATTCGGGATACCCAAATACAAAAGGTATTTGGCACCATATAAAGGTCATAAGTATCACTCGTTGGAGTTCCGTAGTAGGGAGTTACTAAGAAATCCTCAAGAGAAATTTAACTTTGCACATTCTTCATTAAGATGTGTCATTGAGTGATCTTTTGGTGTATGGAAAAAATGATGGAAAATATTGGCTAACATGCTAAGAATAAAATTTATCAACCAAGTATCCATTGTTGTTGCATCAATGACAATTCATAATTTTAATAGGATGAATAATTTAGAAGATTTTGAGTTTAAGAGGTATGATAGTGATCCAGAGTTTATACCTACTGAAAACGTCGATATTACACATGGGTAACTACATGGTCCAATGTTATCAGATGATAACGATTAGGATCGAATTAGAGACAAAACTTGTAGTCAAATTGTGCATAATAATAAAAATTAATAGAAATATATAATTTCTACAAATATTGAATGGTGTAATTAATGATTATTCCATTTATTTTTGGGTTTATAATGCATATTGGGAGTTGAATATATATAAGAACTAATAATTTTTACCACATAAACTCTTGCATTGTTGTATAAGCACTTTAAATAAATAAATATTTTTGGCATGACTGTTAGAGTAGAACCTATTTGTGGTTTGATAGATGTGAACAACCAAGCATTGTTTTCAATAAGCCCACTCAAGATTAATTTTTTTGGCGTATATTAAAAGAGTTATTTTGATTGTTGCGAGACATCAATGCGTTTATATGAAGCTTATACAAACTAGTGATGATGAATTTCACTTTAAATTATCAATTGATAGATTCTTCAAAGTTTTATTGTTATATGAATTTTTAAGACGAAAAGATTCTCCTTGACAATGGACTAAAGTATTATGGACTTTATTTCTTTCAAAATTTTGACATTCTTTGAAGGTTACTCAACATTGGACTGTCCATCTAAAGGAATTTTCGACGAAAAGGATAAGGCTTGAATTTATTTTTTTTGGCATTTGTTGAACCATACATAAATCCTTTGTGGCTTGGAATTTCATTAAAAGAGCAAGTACAAATCCTTAAATTCATTACATATATTGCTTGTTATGTCGTGAGTTATTTAGAACACTATAAATGACATCATATTTAATGGTAATATATTTTTTATGTCGAATGTGATTCAAATAATTGTAAAATTGGTGAAAGTAATTTATTATTCTAAAATAATCTCTAAAATTCTGGTTAGTAAACCTTTTCTGAATTTCTTTTACATTGACGCAGTTGTTCCTACTGTACCTAAAAGAATTTGTATTGAATGGAAGCTTCCAATTTGGGGAATATACAAACTAAATGTTGATAGGTCTAGTATTCAATAGCAAGCGGCATGGGAAAAAGTTCTAAGAAACATCGTAGGTGTAGTTTTACTAGCTTTTTCCTCCTTCTACGGAGTTCATACAAATAGTATATGTGAATTTCATGCTCTTCTTCAAGGCGTATTGTGTTACAAATTCTTGGGATTTCAATCAATTACAATTGAATCAGACTCCAAATTAGTGATAAGCATTATGAAAGGTAAACATCATCTGTCATATACTATTCACTACATTGTGTTGGAATATTGATCCATCTTACACTATAAAGTATATATAAGAGCAATGGAATATGATGGTTGACACAATGACAACAATGATGCAAGAGTAGAGGAGTATAAGAGTTTATAGCTTTTTAAACAATATTCTTAATCAAGTCGTTAAACTAATTCAAGATGATGTTAATTGTATAAGTTATTACTGTATTCAATTAGTTACATATTTTATTTTCTTGGATGTTATTTGAGAGAATTTATGTCCCTTATTTTCGTTTCTTTTCAGGAGATTTGGTTTCATATCCCATTCTTTTTAATATATTTGATTTAATAAAGTGACACACTAAACTAAGAGCTTAAGGTGAATTATAGTGCTTTTTGGAAAAAAAACAAAGAAATTAAAAAGCAACTGCAATTGATTTAAGAGCATGCTTAAAAAATTTTCCTACCTCGATTTCGCATATGTGAGTAAAGCGAGAGTAGGGTCCGCATGTTTAAAATTTTATTTGATCTCATTTTTTCTTTCTTTCTAACTTTTTTTTTTCATTTTACAAAAAAATCATATTTTAACTTTTAAAATCAATTCACGAAATTTAAAAGACTAAAGTACACTTTGCACTCCAGATTTTTCGCTCGAGGACAAATATCACCCTACACTTTAAAAAGTTTCATTCTACTACCTATACTTTCAAAAAAGTATCATTTTCACCCTAGAGCTAGTTTTCCAGTAATAAGTGACTTGTTGACAAGAGTATTATCATCACAACAATCATAAAACTGAAATTATTTGACTAAAATACATTTTGCACCCCAAACTTTCTGTTCGGAGACAAATAGCACCACATACTTAAAAAGTCGATGGTGTTATTTGTCTCAAGGTGAAAAGTGTAGAGTGCAAAATGTACTTTACTCTAATAATTTTTGTTTTATGATTGTTGTGATAATAATACTCTTATTAACATATCACTTATGATTGGCAGACTCTAAAGTGCAAAATAACACATTTTTAAAAGTATAAGTAGTGGAATAAAACTTTTTAAAATTAAGAGTGTTATCTGTCCCAAGCGAAAATATAATATATAAAAAACATTTTAGTCACATTTAAAATCAATAAGTAATATAAATTTAGATATGGTAATTTTACAAAATTTGATTAGTTGCTAACTTTATTATATTAAAAATTCAAATAAATGACTACCATTTGAAGAAAAAAAAAATCGGACTCACTTTGACTTGAACATGCATGCCAACTCGTTTTAGGGTCAGGAGTCATAACATCACCATGACGTATGATATCCAATACATTTGTGCCAACTGGATTTTGGGTCCTATCGCATAACAATCAATTTGGAAAACATTTTATTACCGAATTAATATTGGAATATATGAATGACTCCGAACTTTAGATCTAGAGAGACACAGACGGACAGCAGCTCAAACTCAATTTTAGCCATTTCTGTGATCGATTCCATACAGGTAACTCTCGGTTCTTTTACGTTATTCACGTAATTTAGACTGAAATCATGGTTTGGGTTTTGATCATCTTTGTAATTTACAAAAGGCGATATCTTAATTGAACTTTACTGGTTTGTTAACTCTGTATAAAATCTTCATGTATAATTAAATTACATTACATGAACTGAAATTAAAGATTTGATTTTGATGTGCTGATTGTAAGTTTCAGAGCTTTTTTTTTGGGTTGGGTCATACACTTTGCAGAATTATCACAATGGGTATTTTTTGAATTACATATGGTGAACTGAAATTAGGGTTTCAGTTTTGATCCTGGGTTGTCAAAAATTTTATTTAATTTTTTCTCCTAAATAAAGTCAAAAAAATTATTTAATTTTTTCTCCTAAATAAAATTTTAAGACTATCTTAATGAAATTCCTTGTTTGCTTGGACTAGTTTTGCAGTTATTGAGGAATTGAGTTCGAGTCGGGGGTTTTATTGATTGAATTGATAGAATTTGAACTGCGGATAAAGGTCTGGGAATTCGTTTTCACATCTGGCAAGCAGTATGAGCTTTCAAGTCAATGATAATAGGCCACCATTTCGTCCCCCTTTTGGGCAGCAAGCACCACCTGTGGCGGTGTCTCGTCCCGGACCGCCACCACCTGGTGCCCTTCCAAGGGCTCCTGGAACTCCCCAACAAACTACATTGCAGCCCCCTAATGCCGTGTCTAATAGGCCAAGTCGTCCTCCACCACCATTTGGATCGAGGCCTCCGCCTCCCGGTGCTTTTCCGCCTGTAGGGCCGCCACCAGGTACTCGTCCTGGTCCTTATCAGTCCTCCCCTATGACAACAGGTCAAGTTGTGCCATCTTCTAGTGGTGTCCCAAACCCGTTTAGTAATGGGCCACCTCCTTTTGCTTCGGGGGCTATGCAAGGTGGACTCCATTTTCCTGCTGCTGGAAGTATGCTGGGTGCATCTGTTGGAACTCCTTCTCCACGATCTAGTTCGTCGGCTCAGAGCATGCGTCCTTTCCTTGGAAGTCCACTTCCTAATTCACAACCTGGTCCTGCTCAACTGGCCCAACCATTTTCAGCACCTCTTCAAGGCGTGCCGGCCCCCCCTTCAGGTTCCTCACCATTTTCAGCCCCACTTCAAGGCATACTTCCACCTCCAGGTCCACCATTTGGGTCTCAGACATGGGGAATGCAACCACGGCAGGTGACATAATTTTCGCTTATTCAATTGTATTTCAATTATGAATCATCATGTTACATTGTTGTATTTCAGTTTCAGATAATATATGATGTTTGGAGTCAGAATATAGTTATATGTCTCAGGTGGTGCCACCTCCACCAATTCCTGGTTCTGTTCAACCACCAAGGATGTATGGGATGCCACCGCAATTTCCAGATCAATCTATGGCGGCCATATCACCTGCCATGAGTCATACAGGGACTGCAGTGGCAGGGCCCTCAAAAATTGATCCTAATCAAATTCCGCGCCCTATTCCAAGTTCAACGGTTCGTATTCATGAAACACGTCAGGGAAATCAGGCGAATCCTCCTCCGGTACTATATGTGACCCTTAATGTTGAAATGAATCAATTACTAAGTTTGATTTGTGATTTTTCTCGATATACTCATTGCTAGATCTGTATACTGTAGAGTCATGTGAATTTTCTACATATAATATATTCTGATACATGCAACTATATTTTTGTTCTCAAGCCTGCTACAAGCGAGTATATTGTCAGGGACACTGGGAACTGCAGTCCTCGTTACATGAGGTGCACAATCAATCAGGTATAATCATTTTTTTCCCAATCTACACTTAGTCTCACTTTTGCAAATCAACTGTGTTTGAATAATAATCTTTTATAGAGTTTTGGTACTCAAGTTTAATATTTAATTTTATTGTGTTTAAACAGATCCCTTGCACTAATGATCTTCTGGGAACATCTGGGATGCAGTTGGCTTTGTTGGTCCAGCCCTTGGCTCTTCCTCATCCATCTGAGGAGATGATCCAAGTAATTCATCGATTTAGTTTGTCTTATCTTCCTAAATATTGCATACTTAGTTCAGCTCATTAAATATTTTTTTTGTATTCACAAGTACTTTTTTTTGTTCCTATTCTGAACCGAAATCCAAAGCACATCGAGCACATGTTAGTAAAGCCAGTGGATTGCACAAAAATGTCCTGTTGTACACGATGCGACCTCAGTCATGCTAGTACTACTTCATTCTACACAACTGCATTAACTAAGCACAGTATCCTCTTCTTGTCTTGCAAACTGTCATTATTTGAAGACGTTAGTTACTTGCATGGGAAATGGGAAGATAATTCAAACAATCCCTTTTTCACGTTAAGATAAACTAGCCAAAGTCGAACAATGTTATGTTTGCTCGATTCTAACTCTTTGAAGCCTTCCTTCAGACAGGCTTGCTTAGGTTCAACTCCTTATTTATCAAATACAGTACTTAATAATATATATGTACATAAATATATAAATATATGTTATATATACATATTTCTATTAAATTTGCAACAATAAGTAATCCATTATAAAATAATTATAATTTATTGTTGTAATAACTAACTAGATTTGATGTCTTAAAAAGTTTCGAAAATAGCTCGACCCCAGTTTGTTTCGAACAACAAAGTCCAGGCTCCTTTAAAATCCATATCCTTTGAAACTTGTCTTGTTGAACTTTTTAAAAGCAAAAAATCTGCGACTTGATGGAGTCATACTAAAACTACTGATCGTTAAAATTCTCGGCAACTTCTAGTCATACTTTGGAAGCTATAGAGAAAATTTTTGCTTGTTGAAGTAGTACTTTGAGTAGTTGTACACTTTGGCCTCAAACTAGGTTAATAAATGAGGGATTGCTATAGCTAAAATTGTCAGTAAGGCCTCATGAATGCACTTTGCCTTCCATGTAACAAATATAATTTTGTTTTGTAGACCGTGGATTTTGGCGAAAATGGACCTGTTCGATGTTCTCGTTGCAAAGGCTACATAAATCCTTTCATGAAGTTTATTGATCAGGGTAGACGTTTCATTTGTAACTTATGCGGTGAGTATATATGTTCTTCGATCCACCATATCTCCAGTCGTTTTTACTCAAATATTCTCATTTTCTTTTAGTTCTTTGAGTTTTGGTGATTGCAGTTTAGGCTGGACTTGTAGTTATGATATTCTTGCAAATGCGGATTGTGGAGACTGCATTAATTTGAATCTTTTGTGGCACAATGCTCCATGCTGTTACACGGAACAGTCTATACATCCCCATTTTTAATGACCAAAAAAGGGCATTTCTTGCAGGATTTACAGATGAAACCCCTCGTGATTATCAATGCAATTTAGGTCCAGATGGGAGGCGTAGAGATGCTGATGAAAGACCTGAGCTCTGTAGAGGAACAGTTGAATTTGTTGCTACCAAAGAATACATGGTTAGCATCATCCTATTTCTCAGCATGTACCACTTTTCTTCTTAATTGAACCTTTTTTTTTCTCCAAAATATAAATGAAATGTCTTTTGCTTTTTTCTCTCTTTCTCCATCCACCTCTTTCCCTCTCTTCTCAGGCTTATATTTGGGTTCATAATAGTAGGACTTGTTGCCTCTCAGAATAAATGTGATCAGTTTCCTTATGTTCTTATTTATCTCCAGGTGCGTGATCCAATGCCAGCTCAAGTTTTCTTCCTTGTTGATGTGTCCATGAATGCAATTCAGACTGGTGCAACTGCTGCAGCTTGCAGTGCCATTAGCCAAGTTATTCCTGATCTTCCTGTAAGTTTGTCTGTTCCACTGTGTTCACGCTCAAGTATTATTAATCTGTTTGCACTTATAAATGGAAAAAATCATTAAACTATCTGACAAGTGACAACTTATGATTGTCTTCCAGCACCACATAAATTTACTGTCCATGATTAGTTATCTTCAACTAGTGGGTTTGAGTTGAATTAAATTAGTTACCTTCGGATTTGGATTCCTCAGTTATCATCAAATTTTATAGAAAACCAGAGGACAATGTAGATGTTTTAAATTTTTAATGAGTACTGAGAATTATTTTGTTTCAGCACTTTTACTTTGCATAGAAGATAAAAAGGTTGACTTCTTGTTGCAGGCGGGTCCTCGGACAATGGTGGGAATTGCTACGTTTGACTCGACCATTCATTTTTACAATCTGAAACGAGCCTTACAGCAGGTTGATACAGTTGCCATAATGCATTTTCCTTCAGATTTTAAAACAATTGGAAGCATACATAAATTTGCAGTGAATGCTCATTTCTAGCATTTTATTTGTCATTTGCAGCCGCTGATGCTCATTGTTCCTGATATACAAGATGTTTACACTCCTCTCCAAAGCGATATTATTGTTCAGCTTTCTGAGGTCAGTGCTGTAAAAATGTTATATATATTCAGTTTCTTACTTTTCAGGAGGTTTAGATATGCTTCAAAGTGTGTGAAACAAGTTTCTGCAAATGCTTTGGTTTATGGTTATTTTCTTCTATTTGGAAATAAGTGATTTTAAGTGACATTGATTATTTTATTTATTTACTTATTTATTTAATCTTTTTTGATGTTTCAGTGTCGTCAGCATCTAGAGCTTTTGCTGGAAAACATCCCGACAATGTTTCAAAATAATAGAACTGCTGATTCAGCGTTTGGTGCAGCAATCAAGGTACACCATTTTATTATATATATATATATATATCCTGAAATATATATACCATCTAATTATCATGGTCATATATGAAGTTGATGTGCAAATTAACTTTTATTCTTAGGCTGCTTTCTTGGCAATGAAGAGTACCGGAGGCAAACTTATGGTATTTCAGTCAGGCAAGCTCTTGAACTTTGATCTATTTGGTTTTTGGCATTAAGAACATTCTATTGAACGTTTTGATAAGTTATGAAGGGTATTGTCTTACTTTTGTTGTACTGATAGATTTGGTGAGCCATTGTGATATGGCTCTTCTAGTCTTCTATGCTATTGGGAAAATCACCTACTCCCTCTTTCCTCAAAAGGTTGTCATAAGGACAATTGCCATCCAATTTTCGAACGTGAATGAATGGAGATAGAATAAAGTATAGAATTCAGCCCTTGTGCTTGAGCAGAACCATTGTCTAGTGGGTCCCATGGCCCTTGTGAGTTGTGACACAAGTAGGGATAAGATCGTTTCTGTACCACATTTTCCTTTAGTTTTTGTACCTAAGCCATCCTTTTGTGGAATGTGGACAGATATATTAGTACTTAAGACAACCTTTTGAGGATGGAGGGGGTATTTAGGAAAGATATCGCAATATTATGAATCTTAATTTTCTAACTATTGTAATATTTTGCGTGAAGTCTTGCCATCTGTTGGCATTGGAGCCCTTTCTGCTAGAGAAGCTGAAGGAAGAACTAATATTTCAGCAGCAGAGAAGGTATAAAATTTTGGCACATGCTTTTTTTTTTGCTGGGTTTTTGAGCTTTAGGATATTAAAGATGAGAGAGGATAGAAAAGTAATGTTTGTTATGCTTGTTCGTAGAAAAAATACAAAGCCATTAAAGCATATGATTATTTTCTTATATGATTAATGTGTGAAAATGCATCATTAATTTCTTACAAGTTTTTGATTTTTGAAATTAGGAGGCTCACAAGTTACTCCTACCGGCAGAGAAAACATTAAAGACAATGGCTATCGAATTTGCGGAATACCAGGTGAGATTTTGATTGTTTCTTTGCTGTTTAGAAATGTGGTCGTGGTATATGCTTCATGTCAAGTATTTAATTTTTTTTAGTCTCTCGACATTGCCTGTCTGCTTTGATGTACTTATGATGACCAATTTTATCTTTTTTCTTGCCAATTCCAGGTCTGCGTTGATGTATTTTTAACGACACAAACATATATTGATATTGCTTCTGTGTCTGTCATTCCTAGGACTACAGGAGGGCAGGTATGTGTAAAAGAATCAGTAATGTTACCATGTAGTTTTTCTGTTTGAGTTTGAAGTTAATTATGAGTAAAGCAGCTTTAAATGGCTGTTATATTCTTATTTTGCTAAATGTATCTACAGTAAATTGCATTCTAATGTGCAATTTTAAAATCATAAATTAAAATCTTTAAGGTTGTTTATTTCATAAATAGATTTCCTCTTGATAATGAAATCCACATAATTAATATAGGATTTATTCTCTTCCAGGTATATTATTATTTCCCTTTCTCTGCTGTTTCTGATCCTGCTAAGCTTTACAACGATCTTCGATGGAACATCACAAGGCCCCAAGGTTTTGAGGCAGTTATGCGTGTTAGATCTAGCCAGGTCAGCTTTTTGCCCTGAATTTTGGGACCTATCCCATTTGTCATATTTAGCTATGTTAACATTATTAGTATATGATTTCCTATATGATGATTCCTTCCTCTTGTAGGGCCTTCAAGTTCAAGAATATTCTGGAAACTTTTGCAAACGCATACCGACAGATGTCGACCTCCCAGCGGTCTCTCTCTCTCTCATTCTCTCTCTCTCTCTCTCTCTCTCTCTCTCGTTTAGCCTATTTTCAATTCTGATCCATATTCCCTTGTGCAGATTGACTGTGATAAAACAATAATGGTTACGTTAAAGCATGATGAAAAACTGCAGGATGGTGCGGAATGTTCTTTTCAGGTAAGATCTTCATATTGAATATGTACGTGGTGAGGCCTTTCCAAATAAGGGTAAGAGTTTATAGTTGACTTTATATTATATAATTTTTTTTTTTGCAGTGCGCTCTTCTGTATACCACTGTGGATGGCCAAAGAAGAATACGAGTTTCTACTCTGTCTCTGCCATGTACCACCATGTTAAGTAATCTGTTCCGTTCAGCTGACTTGGACACCCAGTTCGCCTGTTTCTTGAAACAAGGTATAGTTGGCTGTTGTATTAGATTACATTTATATCTATATATGCATGTATTTACATTCATTAAGGAGAATTTTAATTATTAATATTATTTTTTGTTTATTTCTTTTAGTGGCCAATGAAATCCCTTCCAGTTCATTGTTGCAAGTTAGGGAGCAAGTGACAACCCTTTGCATTAACATTCTACATTCATACCGCAAATTTTGTGCAACGGTATCATCAGCTGGTCAACTTATTCTTCCAGAGGCTCTTAAGCTGTTGCCTTTATACACACTTGGTATGTTTATTGTTGCTTTGACCATGCTAAAATTTTCGGGCCTACTACTGTGTTTATTGAGATTTGCACCTGTTTTTTAGTTGGAAAAAAAGTATTTTGTCTTAAACTGAAGAATTTCTTTACTTTCGAAAGAACTTTTTGTTGTCCTTTTTTCCATGTACAAGAACTTCTCGTACTGTGGAAACTTTTGATGTATGCTTTATTTTCTCTCACCTTGAGCTAGATTGTTTTGTGCATATTGATAGAATTTCCATGAGTGGATTAAATAGTTTTGTCTGTCATTTAAATCCAAAGTTTCTTCATTATGTTGTCTTGGAGGCTGTTTGGCAATTAAGTGGCACAAAGTAGAACATATTTTTTTACTTCTCCATAAAACTGTTTCCTAAAAGTGCTTGGTAGCATTGCAATAGATTACCGAAGCAACCACATTTTTGGGAAATGCTTTCAAATTGCTTTTTTTTTTTTTTTTATTTAATTTTTATTTTTAATATTTAACAAACAAACTTGAGAAATTAAATGACTGAGCCACAAATTTCTTTCCTTACTTCCTTTTAACACCCTCTATTCCGTATTTTAGTACTTCAAAATAAATGTTTTTAAAAGGAACTAGGGCTTGGTAATATGGTGTAAGAGACTGAGTGAGTTGACTTTCATGCTTTTGGTTCTTTTCAGCCATGATTAAAAGTACTGGATTGCGAACTGATGGGCGTATAGATGATCGGTCATTTTGGATTAATTACGTTTCACCCCTCTCCACTCCTTTGGCAATTCCTTTGGTTTACCCAAGGATGATCACTATTCATGACCTGGACTCCAAGGTATCAAATTTTGCCAATTGCGTATGAAGTCAAATTATGTTACTCCTTCCGTTTCAACATATAAGAGTATTATTGGCTTTTAAAAAGTTGCTTTTGAACACTTTTGACATTTTAAAATTGCATGAATTAATTTGATTATAACCAACACAATTGTGAAAATCATGAACTATTTAAAAAATTACTATTAATTATAAAAAACAATGTTTCAAAACTTAAATGAATTCATGTTAATTTGAATTTGAAAATGTTAAAGAGTTGACTTTCCAAAAATCAATATTTGTATTGCTCTTATATTTTAGAACAAAGGTTGTATTTATTTTGTGGTCACTTTATGCTCCATAGTCCTTACATGATTGCTATTTGTATTGCTTGGTTGACAGGAGATGGATGGATCTCTTATTCCTCCTTCTATTCCACTTTCTAGTGAGCACATGAGTGATGATGGAATCTATCTTCTAGAGAATGGCGAGGATTGTTTAATTTACATTGGGAACTCTGTCAATCCCGATATTATGCGCCAACTTCTAGGCTTTTCTTCTGTTGATGAAATTCCTACTCAGGTATTTTATGTTGTGTTTTTGATAATTTTATTGTCACTACTTTTGCTATTGAATTTTTGTGGTTTATGGTGTCTATTTAAGACACTGGTGTCACCAAGTCTTGTCATGATAATATAATTTGAGCCTCTTTGTTCGGCTCGTAGCTTCATGGTTTCTGGTTTAGGTTTTCTGGCGTAAATGGTTTTGGTGACTTGATATTTGTCAAATATTCAATGGAGAACTTGCCGTGGGAGGGCCTCGTGATTCCCATCAAAATTTATTGTCTTTCTTAGTAACTATCTTTCTGTGATACAAATTAAATAAATGAAGTGGGAGAAACTTATAATTAAATATACTGGCATTGTCTGTACCAAGCACAAGAAATTGGAAATATTTATAAATAAATGCATTATTAATCTTTTCAACTTTTTTGGTGGGTGAATTTATTTTTCATCCTAAGTACTTGCTAACATGTTACATCTTATTGCCAGTTTGTATTGCAGCAATATGACAATTCATTATCAAAGAAGCTTAATGATGTCATCAATGAGATAAGGCGCCAAAGATGTTCTTACCTCCGGTTCGCTGTCTATTGCATTTATTTTTCCTTTCCCATTTTATTCTGCTGAATATATTCTTTTCTTTCATTCGTGAGTTAATTCACGTTTCTTAATTTTTACCCCCTTGGTCTCTGTTGCAGTTTAAAATTGTGCAAGAAAGGAGATTCGTCAGGTTAGTGCATGAAAATTTGTCAGTTTCATTATTTTTCGTTTCCTATGTCATTATTACAGTTCTAAGTGGATTATGTAGCATTCCAGTGTAGACGTATTATTTCGAGCAAATGTACAAGGCTTCTAATTTTCAAAAGCAACTCGGGAATTATCACAAATTTAAGCATAAGATGTCACAACCAAGAACTCAAGTCGTCGTGCTAGGAAAAGTACATACCTTTGTTCCACAAAACGAGTCCCATTTGCAAATTTTTGAGGATATAGTTCTATACCATCTTTACCCCTAAATAGATTGGTCGCATATTCAGTGGTAGCATGATAGTGAATTTATGAAATACAGAAATTTGTAATGTTAAATTTGTGGAGATTGCTTCATTTACTTACTATCATCATTAGAAATGGGACTCTTTCTTGAACAGAATAGTTCTGGAGAAGGGACTCTGTTTGTGGAACGGTTGCATGGTCAAGGTCTTGACAGTATCTATTACATGGCTCTCTGCTGATGGAACCAGACTCGGCTGCTAACAATTTAGAGTCGTGCATAATTTTTCAAACAAATTTCAACCTTTTTAAATAATGTTTTGCTCCTGCTTTTATTTATGTGAAAGCTTATGCCTTTAGACACAAAGAAGGATAATTTACTAGGAAATTCTGTTTTATGGATTTTCTTGTCAGATGGTAATATATTTGTCACATAATTGTTTTTCAGGAATGCAATTCTTTTCATATATGGTGGAGGACAAGACTCCAAGCGGCTTATCGTATGTTGAGTTCTTAGTACATATCCATCGGCAAATTCAAACAAAGATGACATGATCGTGCTTTTCAGTTTTCATTACAAGTTTCTGTGGGATTGGATGTAATCAAGAAGAAAATCAGAGTTCATACATATGATTTCTAGGAACGGCTAGAGTCCACATCAGTTTCCAGCAAAAGAGGTGGATAGTTTCCATATAGGGTTTTTTGTTTAGTTTTAGGCTATACCGTTGATTGATAAAAGCTGAATTTTCTAAATAAGTATAGAGCGTGCATCTATTGCTCTTAGACCTCTTTTTTTTTTCTTTCTTTCTTACGACAGGTGTACTGTAATTCGGAATATAGAGCTAAACTGGTGTCTGGATCAAGTGAGTAGTAGTGTTTGTTCCTTTCAAGTTATTATATGATAAAATATTGCACTCCTTTTATTAGGTCTCCTCCCCCTGTCAATCTTTGGGTCAGGGGAGTTTGTTTTTCATTCTCACCCTCTGCTCCCATATAAAGATATTTTTAGTTTGGGATAGTCGAATAATATTTCAAAATTCAATATATCTAGTATGATTAACATTATTATTAAAATGACGTAATTTAGTTTATTTTATTTTTATTTTGTTATAAAATGAAGTTATTTTATCGTATGATATACCATAATATATCTTGTAAAATATATCATATTGTATTTACTTTTTTTTTCAAAATTTAAAATTGGATATGAAAATTTGGCTTTTCTACTATTGTTGTTTGAATTAGTTCTTTTTTAAAAAGCGTTAAAAAAGGCACCAGCAGCCAAAAAAAAAAAAAAAAGAATTAGTTTTTAAAATGAAGATGGGTAACGATTTGAATTAGTTTTAAGCCTACTTTTTTTTTTTGTGTCAAAAGATAGCTTAATTAAATAATACTAGTACGTAACATGTGCGATGCACACAAAAGTAGTGTTTAATTTAGTTTTAAATATATAAATTTATATTTTTAAAAAAATAGAGGAATAATTAACTTAAAACATGAAATATTATAATAATTAAAGCAATGTTGTTAACGTATAGCACTCCCTCATTTTCAAATTGCAAAAACATTCAAGAAGAACCGTATTCATAGTTTTTCAACTATCCTTTCAGAAATAATTATCCTTCATATATAATTGTGATAAATGAAAAAAATAAAATATAATAACAAATGTAGTAATATAATAAATAAATATAATAAAAAATGTAGTGTAGTAATATAATAAATTTTCAGAATGTATCATATTCGAAATGTAATATTTCTTCCCAAAAAATATATAATGCAATTTGATGTTT
>JAUMHB010055251.1:2503-15672 GCA_032359685.1 Pittosporum tobira
TACAAGATAAAACCCATACTTTTATCTAAGTTCTATCAAGTGGTTCAGTTTGATGGTTCGTTTAGTTTTTTAGAAAAAGATATGATGTCGACATAAAAAATTATATAGAAAATAAAATTTTCATTTATTCCATCGTGTCGTTTACCACTTCATCATTTATTAATCATGGTCATCGATTGTGCTAATTTGAGTTAATTTTGAAAGAATTATGCATGTTTCAAGGAAATTTTTATATAAAAAAATAAAAAAAATCTTGGTTAATTAAAATAAAAAAATAAAAAAGTAAAAAGTTTATTAGTTCATTTGTGATCATCTTTTTTAATTCCGGACTGGATTATTCGAACACTAACTTTGATTTTTTAAATGACATTTTTATTCTTATGAAAATAGAAGTTATGGTTGTGAGACTTTCGACGATGAAAGAAAGAAAGAAAAAAGTCCCAATGTTATATGTGTTTAACTTTTAGTTTTTAAAAACAAAAGCTAGTGGTTGACAGACTTTTGTCGATAAAAAGAGAAAGTTCTGATGTACATGTACGGCTGGAAAAATGTGTTAATATTGTGAGTAAACATTAATATGCAGTCCTTAAGTCACTACCTTTTGAATGTGTGCAGGAAATTTGGTGTCCCAAATGTTCTTTATAGAATTTTGAATTTATGAGCTCCTAATTTGGGGAAGTTTATTATGATACTTATTATCATTTGAACAATTCCACGAAAAAGATACTTAAATATTTAAGTAAATCTATTTAGACACTTTATTCTATATGTTTCATTTCATAGTTTCTATATTTTTGGTTTTATAATTACTTAAAGACATGCATTTGAAAAGAAGTTGTCAAATTATTAAAATTATTCTATATGATTTACCATTTCAACCAATATTTTATTATTTAAAATTATAATAATATAATATTGCGTTTGGTTTTCATTACTTATGGAAAAGAAATGAAGTAAAATTTTATATTGAAATTGAGTGATAGTTGGAATAAAATGTGTTATTAGTCCTAAATTTTTTGGTAAAAAGGAAAAGGACGATAGAATGAGAAGTGAATGTTTATTTCTTTTAGAAGATATGAGTTTCATCCATTTCATTCATTTCCTCATTTTCAATTTAAATTATATGACTAGCTAACTATTTTATTCCAACCAATACTCATTTTCAATGTAAAATTTTATTCCATTTCTTTTTCGTAAGGAATGTGAACCAAACGCAACATAAGAATAATTTAAAAAATTCTTTCATAATCAAACACATTTTTTAAAATCTATAAAAATGTCAATGTTGCAATTAACTTGGGCCAAAGGGAGTACTTATGAACTAGAAAGTCGTATTCCAACCTTAGTACTCAAATGAAAGGGAAGTGCTTGTTTGGCAAAGCTGTGACACCCCTAACTTTCCATTACTTGACCAATTACTATTGAAAGCTAGTTGTCAAACTTTCTCCCAATAACCTCTAATTATTTCCAGTTATTAGTTTATCTTTCATGTCATATGTCCTCCCAGGATCCTATATTTACCATAATCTCTGTCATGGCCTAATCTTTTGTTCCTGGTCCGTTGTGATACAACGGAAAGTGAATAAAATTATTACAAATGAGACAATCCAAATAAAACCAGATTCAACACAAAATACAAATCTCTTTTAGGTTAGGCGAAATCTCCCAATGCTACATCTCATGTGCTCGAAGTCAATCCTTTATGTCCTTTCTTTCCTTCCTTGATATTTTAATATGTCTATCCCTAGCTGTAAAATATTTAAACCACATATATAATAAGCGAATGGTGCTCAGCAAGTACCATACTCTTAACGCTAAAGAAATAATATTAAAATAGGTATTCAACTAAACAACTTTTGAAACATAAATCATTTTGAACTCATGAACATTAAAATGAGTTCCATGCACGCTAGCATGATCTACAAGCACAATGTAAATCATGCAACAAATAAATAATAATACCGAATATGCACTTTGTTACCTCCACATTATCTCTACACAAATTTTACTGAGTGGAAATATTTAAATAGCTATGTGCATGTGCACATCTCAAATGCAGGCTTCTTCTTACAACTACAGGTTCTTCCCTATAGGGTCCTTGAATATACCGATGTTAATCTCCATTGGCATACTCGAACTCCTTTTTATTCGAGAATCTCTACGTTACCTTAGTCGGCATGCCATGCATGGTAGAGATGCACAAGATTCAAGCACATATATACAATCTCATATGCACAAGGAATAAAACTCATGCATTTATGACAATAAATAACTACGTGTAACGAAACAGAGAAATTAAATGTAAAAGATGGGTGAGTAAGGGGTACTTGCCTCATTGTGCTTCTTTACCATTCCAATTAACTTTTGAATCCTCCTCAGCCTTTAAACAATTTCCTAGAACCATAAATGACCTTATGTTAGTGACCTTACCAATTTTCATGGCGTATGACCCCATTAGATGTCTTAGTTCATGTAATGCTCTATTTTTGGTCCAAGGAGTCTATTAAACTTAAATACACTCAACTTATACTACAAAACCCTCTCAGCACTTTGACCACTAAAAAAAAATTCTTCACCTTTGAAGTTTGAAATAGACTGAAAAATCACTAGATTCTGATTAATAACGAAGGAAATATCATTTTCCAAAGTTTACTAAAATTTCAGATTTTCTGAAATGCTGAAAATTTTATGCAGTCATTTGCAATAATTTATAAAAATATCAAATGACCTCCAAATCAGACAATATTTTTTGGAAGTAAACTAGACTTGCCTAGCTACGTTCTGAAAACTTTTTATGAATTTTCGCTTGGTATAATGTTTTATATAATTTTCCAATCTTAACTGAAAATTGAATTACTCTGTTTCTGCACCCTTTGTACTTCAACATTTATAACTTATTCTATATGATTTCTGTGTTAATATAAATAATTTAACCAAATCCTATACTTCATTATCTTCATATGGACTCTTGAATCACTCAATTTGAACTTATAATTAAAGAGATATGATGTTTTGAAGTTGGGTAAAGTTCCAGAAAATGTTGCTATGTAGTGGGTTTACTGCAGCGTATTTTGAGCATTTTATTAAAATACTCAATGACCTCAAAATGAGATAAACTTTTCATAAACAAAATAAAATTATCCAAGTATTCCCAAAAAAGGTTTCATGAAGTGATGATGAGTACATTATTTTCTATGATTTTACAAACTTGACCAAAATTCTAGATTCCCTTGTTTCTGTAGGAAGCTACTGCAGTCCGATTCTAATAATTTCTTAAAATACCAAATGACCTATGTTTTAGATAAAACTTTTGGAACTCAAACATAACTAAGTTAATGTTGTGCTAAAAATGTTTCGTGAAAAACGCACACGTAAATTATTTTATATGATTTTTCAAACCTTAGCTGCAGTTTATAAACTTTCAAAATTTCCAGCATGTATGGTTTCCTTTTTAACCAACTAGTTCGTAAAATCCCCAAATCTGTAATTCATGATTTCATTAATTTCTTTTAACCCTTAATACATGCAACATGACTTCATAGATTTTAACTAAGCATGTAAAATAATTTATCCCTCCCCAATCAATCCCCACAACAACAAAGTCCATTTGTGATCCCATCTTGATCCCATCTTTCTTTATGCTTAAATTCAATCATCCAACAAATAAATTCAATAACTAATCAACCAATGCATAAGTCCATTAATCAATAATCACAATCATTGAAGTAATAACTTGTACTAGGGTTTAGGGGGTTTATACCTTTGATGATATGCTTCTCCAAGCTTGGATGAACTAGGATCCTTGTTCTCCTTGGCTTCCTTCAAAATTTCAGCCCTCCCAAGCTTATTTTGCTTCATAATAACACTTAATTCATAAGATTATAAAGTATGTGTAAGGTTTCTACTAGCTTGTATGGATTTTCTAAGGATTTTTACAATAATTTTGGCTAGGGTTTGGTCACTTGGTTTATTTTATCTCCTTTTCTCTCCCTTTCTAAGGTTGGAAATGAAGTAAAATGATAGGAGTATCTCCCCCCCTCAGTTGTCGTCTATGCCAAAATAATGGGATTAGACTTTGCTTGAAAGTTGTGGTTAGCATTTAGATGGTAAATAATTGGCCATGTGTTCCCTCTCTTAATTTGCCAAGTTACAAGCTAAATGTCCATGAACTTGAAGACACATAGGAGGATATTGTGAGAACCCGATTTTGTTAATGAGTGTTTATTGGAATAGATTTTTTATTTTAGTTAATGAATGTATTTTCGGCATCGCTATATCCTAGACAATTGATTTAAAATAAAAATATTGTGACTAAATGCATTTTGGTCATTTTGATAAAAGTTATGACTAAGGGCATTTTGGTTATTTTGACAAAAGTTATGATAAAGGGTATTTTGGTTATTTTGACAGAAGATATAACCTAGGGCATTTTGGCCATTTTTGATAAAAGTTCTGCCCAAGGGTATTTTGGTTATTTTGGCAATAATTTCAAAAAGTGTTCAAAATCATAAAATGATTGAAGATCTGGAATCAGTGCGAAAAAATAGTGATACGAAACATTGTCTGATTTTTGTTTTGACCTAGTCTCAGGATGACTTTAAAATTGGAGTGTTGTTTGGAAAAACAGATAGCGCTATTGAAATAAGAGTGTGTCAAAATGTAGGGATAGTATAATATTGATATTGATTAACACTTTTATACTATATTTTCTTGCGATTATTCTCTTGATTTACTATGAAAATTCATGGATTGGACTTATATATCCTTGTTGGCTAACATATCATCAATCAAAGGGATTAGATTGTGTCTATGGTTATTGGGCTTATATTGCAGACAATTGGGTTGGAAAAGGCCTATTTTGGAGAAAAAATCAAGTTTGACCTAATCCCGGACGGACAAGGATTGCTAGAATCGAGGCAGAAAGCAAAAACCAAAATCTAGGGGACCCTACAGCCAAGCTTACGACCGTAAGGTGGCTATACGGTTGTTTCTTGGTTGTAAAGTGGCCTGTGAGGTTTTACGCGATTTCGGTTGACTTTTTCGAGACGTTTTGACTTACGCGATTTTGGGCTTTTCCAAAGAGTTGGACATGGATTGAAAGATGGAAAATCTAATTTGAGTCAACTTACAATTAGTTCCAAGATTGAAAGCTATAAAAAAGAGGAGCTCAAAGGCGAAGACCGGAAGATTGTCTATGACATATTCTCGCCAACTTCTCTATGGGATTTTCTATCTTTTTATTTGTTTTTTTGTAATTTAGTTATGTTCTAAACACTCTTATACTAAGACTAAATGGATCTTGCCCGTGAGTAATTGAAGTTATCATTTTTATCATACTTTTTATGGATCTATTTGTTGTGAGGTATGTCTTATGAGTTTAATGCTTCAAAATACTTAGCTACTATTTAGATGATCTATTGTCATATAATTGAAGCACCGAGAGGAAAATATTAATGAGTGCAAATTGAGGCATAACCATATGTTAAACTTTGATAGAGATAGTACAAGGTGACTTGTGCGGTTTCGGTGGTAATTATACTTAGGTTAATGAATCCAAGAATTTCCAAAGAACTTAATGCTTTTCAAATTATTTAAATCTCGCATGGAGACTGTAGGACTGGTAAGTTGAATTAGGGATGTTACACCTAGAGATAGGTATCTATCTAAAATTGGAAAATTATACTATCACAACAGATAAATTACATAACTTGCATGGTAAATCGATTGGCTTAAATTATGAATGGGTAAGTGAAATCGAAATCTTAATACTGTTTTCTCTTATTGATTAAACCCTAATATACTTTTGTTCAGTAATTAGTTATTTAGTTCAAAAATCAAATCTTTTAATTATTTGTTAGATAAGAAAAATAAATTCTAAATTGGTACATAGTTGTCATAAATAGTCCTCGTGGGATCGATATCTTTTTATACTATAACTTGACTGGTGTGCACTTGCACTATTCATTGACCAAGTTTTTGGCACCGTTGCCGGGGAACTAATTATATGGCAATTATTATAAGAATTAAAAATTCTTTTCTTAGTCTAATTTTTTTTTATTACTTTGTTTACTTGTGTAGACTTGATTTCTCAGGTTTAGGTTCAATGCATGCTACGAAGGAGTCAAGGCGGAGACTTAGCAAACTTTGATTCGGATCCCGAAAGAACTCTATAAAGGCGATTGAGGGAGAAGAATTTGGTTCAAAGGAATCTAAATCCAACCTCTGATTCTGCAGAGACAATTGAAGAACCACAAGAATACACAATGCCAGGAGATGAAGAAGAGATCGTTTTGCTAAAGAAGACGACGAGCGAGTTTGCCATGCTCGCATTTCAAGATTGTTCTTCAAGCATAACAAGGCCTGCAATCCAAGCAAATACATTTGAACTCAAACCAGGACTGATCCACATGCTTCAAAAGGCAGGGCAATTTCATGGGCTACTGAATGAAGATCCAAATCTCCATATACAAAATTTTCTCAAAATCTGTGCACAATCAAATTCAATGGAGTCTCATGATGCAATCAGGCTCAGGTTATTTCCATTCTCTTTATGTGATAAGGCTAAATCATGGTTGACTTCACTGCCAGCAGGTTCTATCACTACTTGGGAGGAGATGGCCCAGGAGTTTTTAAGCTTATATTTCCCTCCTTCCAAGTCAGCCAAGATGAGCAATGACATCACCACCTTCGTACAACTAGATGGAGAATTATCATATGAAGCATGGGAGAGATTCAAAGAATTAATCAGAAAATGTCCACATCACGATTTGTTGGTTTGGATGCAAGTACAAATATTCTACAATAGAATACATCCAACCTTGCAAAGTACGATAGACACTGTGGCTGGTGGGAGTATTAACCACAAATCACCTGAAGAAGCCTTCGCTTTGATGGAGGAGATGGCTACCAATAGTTATCAATGGCCATCCGAGAGATTCCTAGCAAAGAAGACAACTAGAGTGCATGAAGTGGAAACCATCACTGAACTAAGTACGAAGATAGATGCACTTACAAGGATGATAAACTCCCAAACAAATAATGTTTCGAAGATCTAGGGAGTTTCATGCAACTTTTGTGGTAGAGATCATGCGAGCAATGATTGCCATGCTGGTAACACTTTTGCTACTGACAATGTTAACTATGTTTCAAATTTTAGCAGATCATATAATAATTCCTACTCAAACACGTACAATCCAGGGTGGAGAAACCATCCTAACCTACAATGGGGCGGACAGAATCAAGCCGCAAGACCACCTCCTCCACAGAATATGGAGAAACCCCATTTGCATTTAGAGGACATGATGGCTAAGTTGGCCTAAACAGTTGATGAAGGCTTGAAGAACACTAATGCGCGGATCCAGCACACAGACGCAGCCGTTAAAAACATTGAAAAGCAAATGGGCCAACTAGCGTAACAATTGACGATGAGGCCTTATGGTTCTTTACCGAGAAATATTGAAAAAAATCCGATGGATCAAGCAAACGCTATCACGCGAAGAAGTGGTAAAGAATTGAATGAGACAGAAAAGAAGATTGAAGAAGAACCAGAAGAGAAAAGTGAGGAAGAATAGGAGCAGACACACGTTCAATCCTCATCTTCTGAGAATAAAAAGAAGGAGCCAACCCCGAATCCTTATACTCTTCCAATTCCATATCCAGGGTGACTCATAAAGAAGAATAAGAATTCAGCCCATTTTTCCAAATTCATAGAAGCATTCAAAAAACTTCATATCAACCTTCATTTGGTTGATCTCTTCATGCAAATGCCAAATTATGTGAATTTCTTGAAAGATATTCTTTTAAACAAGAGGAACCTGGATGACGGTGTGACTGTGAAGCTGAATGAAGAGTGTTCTGCTATCTTGCAGAACAAGCTAGCACCAAAACTAAAAGATCCAGGGAGCTTTACCATTCCCTGCCAAATAGGTAACATGCAGTTCGGCAAGGCATTATGCAATTTGGGGGCAAGTATTAATCTAATGTCGTATCCGGTTTACATGAGACTTGGGGTTGGAGAGATCAAGGACACTACAGTATCCCTTCAATTAGCAGACAGATCAATCAAATATTTTAGGGGTATTGTGGAGAACGTGCTTGTGAAGGTTAATAAATTTATTTTTCCAGCCGACTTTGTGGTGATTGAGATGGAAGAAGACGTTGATGTGCCGATTATCTTGGGAAGACCTTTCCTAGCAACAGGAGGGGCTTTGATAGATGTACGAGAATGAGAATTGGTGCTACAACTAGGCGAAAACAAAGTCAAGTTCAACATCTGAAAACAATGAAGTGCCTCAATGAAAGAAACAATGTATGGATGATAGACGCTATAGATCGGGAAGTGGAACATATTTTTAATTTAACTAGTGTAGGGGATCCAGTTTTAAACTTTATAGTACAGGAAATCAAAGAAGGATTGGTTGCAACGAAGAAGAAAAACTCTTCAACACCTACACACAATTAAACAATGGTCGAGGTCCCTGGAACCCAAATATAGTAACTAATAACGAGGGATTCCAAGTCACGACAATCAATTGAGGAACCGCATACCATGGAATTGAAGAGTCTACCTCCTCACTTGAAATATGCTTTCCTATAGGGTTCTAAATTGCCTGTTATTATTTTTTCTTCGTTGACAGGTGAAATGGAAGACAAGTTGCTGAGGGTTTTGAAGGATCACAAACAAGCCATTGGATGGATTATAGCCAACATCAAAGGAATTAGTCTTTCGGTTTGGATGCACAAAATTTTAATGGAAGAAAACTGCAAACCGGTTATCCAACTGCAAAAAAGACTCAACCCGAAGATGCAAAAACTTGTAAAAGAATAGGTGATCAAGCTACTTGATGCTGGGATAATTTACCCAATCTCTGAAAGTTCATGGGTAAGTCCAATACACGTAGTTCCTAAGAAAGGAGGTATGACGGTAATCCAAATGAGAAGAATGAATTGATTCCTACCAGAACCGTCACCGGGTGGAGAGTATGTATAGACTACCAAATATTAAATGACACTACTCGGAAGGACCATTTTCCTTTACCTTTCATAGACCAAATGCTTGAAAGACTTGCGAGATATGCGTATTACTGCTTTTTAGATGGGTATTCTGGATACTTTCAACTTTCGATTGCTCTGGAAGATCAAAAAAAGACTACATTCACATGCCCATATGTAACATTTGCATATAGAAGGATGCTCTTTGGCCTCAACAATGCACCAGCTACATTCCAAAGATGCATGATAGCCATATTTTCAAAGATGATAGAGAGTTTTATTGAAATCTTTATAGATGACTTCTCTGTATTTGGCTCCAGTTTTGACAAGTGCTTACATAACCTGAATCTGGTGCTGCAAAAGTGTGAAGAAACTAACATAGTACTGAATTAGGAGAAGTGCCATTTTATGGTACAAGAATGCATTGTGCTAGGCCACAAGATCTCGAAAAAGGGAATAAAAGTTGATCAAGCGAAGATTGAAGTGATTTCTGATTTACCTCCACCAATTTCTGTAAAGCTACTTCAAGGATTTCTGGAACATGCAAAATTTTACAGAAGATTCATTAAGGACTTCTCAAAGACAGCTAAGCCACTATGTAAATTGTTGGAAAAAGGACGCTAAATTTGATTTTTTTGATGAATGTTTGAAAGCGTTCCTCACCCTAAAAGAGAAGCTAGTTTTGGCTCCAAATATAACAACTCCAAATTGGACATTGCCGTTTGAGCTTATGTGTAATGCTAGCGATACTTGGATCGGTGATGTGTTGGGACAAAGGAATGATAAGGTTTTTCGAGCCATCTACTATGCAAGCAGAACATTGTCAGGAGCTCAACTGAATTACGCAACTACGGAGAAAGAACTTTTAGTTGTTATATTTGTTTTTATAAATTTTGCTCTTATCTTATTGGTTCAAAAGTAATTATTTTCACAGATCATGCAGCTTTCAAGTATCTACTCCAGAAGAAGGACGCGAAACCTAGGCTTATCCGATGGATCATTCTATTACAAGAGTTTGATCTAGAGATCAAGGATAAGAAAAGGATGAAAAATCTCATGACTGATCATTTAAGAAGACTTCCAACACTCTTGATGATGAAATTTCAATTAGTGAGAAGTTCTCGGATGAGAATCTATCTCAAATACAAGATAATCTTCCCTGGTATGCAGATATTGTAAATTATTTGGTCGGTAAGGTATTACCACCAGACTATACGTATCAGCAAAAGAAAAGGTTCTTTCCTCTCCTTAAAAGTTTTATCTGGGATGAACCTTACTTATTTAAGATATGTGCGGATAGTATCGTTCGGGATTGTGTTTTAAACGAAGAGACTGCTAAAATTTTATATCATTGTCATGATAGGCCAACTAGTGGCCATTTTGGTTGTAATAAAACTGATTTGAAAGTTTTGCAGTCTGATTTTTACTGGCTGACCTTGTTCAGGGATGCCTTCAGCTATGTTAAAGGCTATAATAGATGTCAAATAATGGGAAACATATCAAAAAAGAATGAGATACCATTGAATAACATCATGTGTAGGGTGTTGATTTCATGGGACCGTTCCCACTTTCATTCGGTAACGAATATATCTTGGTAGCTATTGAATAGGTCTCAAAATGGGTTGAAGTCGCTGCTCTTCCAATGTGTGAGGTGAAACATGTGGTTAAATTCCTAAAGAAGAACATATTCGCGCAATTTGGATCACCATGAACCATAATAAGTGACTAAGGTACGCACTTCATTAATAAACAATTTGCTTCACTCCTGTAGAAATATGGCATTACCCATAGAATCGCCGTCGCTTATCACCCCCAAACCAGTGGGCAAGTGGAAGTCTCGAATTGAGAGCTTAAGCACATTTTGGAGAAGATAGTAAGTTCTAGTCGGAAGGACTGGTCGAGCAAATTGGATGATGCGTTGTGGGCATATAGGATTGCATTCAAAACGCTAATTGGGATGTCACCATTCTGCGTTGTCTACGGTAAGTCTTGTCATCTTCTCGTGGAATTGGAACACCGTGCTTATTGGGCACTAAGGACTCTTAATTTTGACCTCAATGAGATAGGAGAGAAGAGATTGTTGCAATTAAGTGAGTTGGACGAGCTTAGACATGATTCCTACTAGAGTGCCAGGATTTACAAGGAAAAGAAGAAGAAGTGGCATGAAAGCCACATTATGCGTAAGGAATTCAAAGGGGGAAATAACATTTTATTATACAATTCTCACATTCGTTTGTTTCCAGGT
This sequence comes from Pittosporum tobira, assembly GCA_032359685.1. Lineage (NCBI taxonomy): Eukaryota > Viridiplantae > Streptophyta > Magnoliopsida > Apiales > Pittosporaceae > Pittosporum > Pittosporum tobira. The sequence continues at coordinate 13,740 of JAUMHB010055251.1, forward strand.
AAATTGAAGTCGCGTTGGAGTAGTCCATTTCGGATCACGAAGGTTTTCCCCTACAATATGGTAAAATTGACAAATTCGGTGGGAGAATTTTTAAAAGTAAATGGCCAACGAACCAAGCACTATCATGGGGAAGATTTTGATCCTCTTAACATCATCATGACGTTGAAGAGTCTAACCTAATCTAGAACGTGGAGGAAGTTGGGCTAACAACTTTAAAACGAGCGCTTCTTGGGAGGCAGCCCAAGCTATGTAACCTTTGCATAAACGTTGCAATTTTTCTTTAATTTTAACTTTGTTTTAGTGTTTTGTTTTTCAAATCTTATTTTAGATTTAGATTATGGAATGCACAAGGAGTTTTTTAGCAAAAATAACAGACGCAATCGAACCACGGGGCTGGAAACTACAAAAGTAAAACCGAAAGTTAAATCAGTCCATCTTACGGTTGGCCTTACGGCCATAAGGCTGCCCGTAAGGTAGCCTGACAAGTCTTGATCGGATTAAAGTGCAAGTGTATATCAATAAAATTATAGTATCAAAGATTGTTGATCCCACGAGGACTAATGTCAACTATGTACCATTGTTCTAGTTCTTATTTTATCTAGCAAATAATAAAATTTTGATTTTTAATAACAATTAAATAATCTAACAATTAGATCTAAACTAAATAAAAGAGTCAACAATATAGAGAAAATATGCTAAGATTTCGACTTCACCTATCAAATCATAATTTATGGTTTGCTAACTTTATTAGGCAATTGATATTAATTTGACATATTTATAACAGTGAAATTTTCCTAATTTAGTTGCTACTCTATCTCTAGTTATAGCACCCATACTTCAATTATCAACCCACAGTCTCCATGTGAAATTTAAATAATATGAAGAGCATTAAGTTTTATGAAAATTCCCGGATTCACTAACCATCACTACCTAGCGTAGATATAGTTACTACCGAAACTACACAAACAACCTAGACTATCTCTTGCTAAATTTAATTTGTGGTTATGTTTCACACGAGCTCTCACTAGTCTTCTCATCTTGGTGCTTGAACTATATGACAAAATTCATTTAAACATTGATCAGATATTTAGAAGCATTAAGAACATGAATCATAACTCAATAAATATGTGAAACCAATATGAATGCGTAATAAAGTCGAAATAAACCTTTAATTAATCATGAATAAGATCCGTCTAGTCTTAGCATAAAATAAATTAGAACATAACTGATCTACAAAATACAATAGAAAAGATAGAAAAACCCATAAGAAGTTGGCTACATGTCTTCGTGTGGTAGCCATCCGTTCTCCGCCTCCTTGAGTTCTTGAACTCCCCCTTAATTGTATGTTGTATGAAAAGTGTATTTTTCAGAGCTAGGAGGGGGTTTATATAGGCGTAGGCCTTGGAACTTCTCACAATTTGATTCTGATTAGATTTGCCACTTCCTTCCATATCAAAAAGCTTTTAATCATGGGACTTATCACAAGTTGACTCAAATTAGGTTTGCCGTCTTGGTCAATGTCAAAAAGCCTTGGAAAAACCCAAAATCTCTACAAAATAAGTCCAATATAAATAAAACATATTTAATCCATTGGATTGATGAATTGTTAGCCCAAACAAGGATATATAAGCTCAATCAATTCATTTTAATAATAAATCAAAAGAATTTTTATAAAAAAAATATGTATATAATAAACACTTATTAGAATAACTAAAAACATTTGAATACGTGTAATTTACTTTATTAACCCTTTAAATTATAAGAATAATAAAACATTTCTTGCAAGCAATTGAGAATTAGTAACTTACATTAGACAAATGTAGCACTTTTAACAAAGTATGAACTAGATATCTGTGTGATCGGGATTCAATGCAAGTGTACACCAATCAAATTATAGTATAAAAGATATCGATCCCACGAGGAATTGTAATTT
>JAUMHB010055262.1:0-15662 GCA_032359685.1 Pittosporum tobira
CAATTATTTATATTACTGTTGCAATCTTTGTCGGAGTAATAGTAGAAAGTGACAGGCGAATAATTTAAGTTTTAGGGAATCAAAAGTCGTCCAACGAATATTAGTGGGGTCTACACGTTTTCGGTTGTGGGGTCCACAAATACTTTGCGGCATTCCACACGGGAATAAATATTGCATAACTTTAACGTTGACATTTTTTTTGTCGAAAACCCAAAAATATCATATAAAGATAAATAATGTAAAAATATTGGGTTCTTACACTTTTGTTTTCACCTAATTAAAACAAACATCTATCAAAAGAAAACATAGGTGAATTCGTGGAAATCGTTGCAATTTGTGGGTTGTTTCTGACAATGGACACACATCGTTATTATAGTAAAGTTATGATAAACAAGAAATCAAACGAAAATAAATAGACAATAATTTACATGGATATTCAAATTGAAAAAAACTACAAACAAGAGATATGAGATTTCACTACATCAAAATTTATAGATTACAATACCAATAAAGAATACTTAGTAAAGAATACTTAACCTGAATACCAAATGCATCTAATCTTACGATCTCATAAAGTCAGCTAAAGATGAAAATAGTGACCTAATCTAAATTTTTCACAAATTCATATGCAGATCAAATAACAAAACAGATATAAGGAGTTCAACCTATTGGTCTAGTTATTCGCCCACAACTAGTTAGATGTTTTATTTTTTATTTTAGATCACCGTAAAATTTATTTCAAGTTAGATCAACAAACGAATCGTATAAACAATAATTGAAGACAAAAATCAGTACATACTAAATTATTTAAGATGTACAGAATGTCGAAGAGTATCTAAACTTCTAGTAACCATCTTCCAAGTTCTTCTCATCATACTTTCCTTTAATTTCTTTGGTGCAAATGATAAAAACAACAATATGAATAATCATGTTATGTTACATATATATATATATATATATATATATATATATGAATGAAGGTCACATTTCATGGGAATGCGCGTCTCAAATGAGTGATGTTTAAATATTACATCATTAATACATGCGTCATCTCACCATATATATATATATATATATGAAGTAAGATGACACAGAATTTGCCACTTTCTTTGAAATAACATATAGTGTGTATGTACACACATACGTGCGTGCGTGTCTTTTTTTATGAAAATTCTATTTTAATTTCTTGAATTTTCCTCGTCTCATAATTGAAGTTATTGATTGTAAATTAAAGACCAACTGACCAAGTCATTTTTAATTATTGGCTTTCCTATCATCAATGGGTGGTAGATGAAATTGTGGAAAAATACAAAATTTATTTATATGGAGTAGTTGAAAGTTAGTTTTCATTTAAGCTAGGACTAATATACCTTCAACTATTTATTTTGTTTCACTTCATTGATTAACCTTTCAGCTGTTTCAAGTGATTGAATTTCTCCAATTAATTTCAATTGAAAACTCAATGATATAAAAGGGTGAGTTTTTGAATTTTTTTTTTTTTTTTCCTAATTCCTGATTTAGAACAATTTTCTTCATTTTATGCCAAGAGAAAAATGTAATATAATTTTATTTTTTTTTCCTAATTCCTAATTTAGAACAATTTTTTTTCATTTTATGCCAAGAGAAAAATGTAATATAATTTTTACTTAAGTCAACAAAAATACATTATAATTGTGAATAGAAGACAATGACGTTATCAACTAACATCGATAATGCATCTTTCTAGTCACACAAAATGACAAAGTGGCTGTCATTTAAATTAGAAATTAGGAAAATAATTAATCAAAGCGGCACCCTCTTTGGTTTTAACTTGGTCAATTGAAATTTATTTGAATAAATTAAGAGTTTAATCACTTAGTTAATACAATTGGCAGCTAGAGTGGGAATAAGATGAATTCAGGTTAGCAATATATAAACTATATGTCAAGGAAGGAGAAAGGTTGTAATTTTTATGAGTGTCAATGGTTTTATTATGTTTACAAAGACAAAAAATTTAGAATCAACTAGGATATGAATTTCACAAGAACCATCATAATTTCATGATAATAATAGACCAGAAAATTTACATGATATAAGAGACAAGACTCCGCACCATTAATTCAATATTAACAGGGGCAATGAATCTCACCACGAAAAAAGAAACAACCGAATTTTGTTTGAAAATTATTAAAATTATTTACATATAATTAAAATTATCATGATCTTAGTCGTAATTATTGAATTAAAATCTCATTAGTTAGAAAAATATTATAATGAGACTAAAATGTGGCTTAAAAGACTTTGTCAAAGAAGTAGGAACACGAGTAAAGCAATAAAAAAAAAAGCAAAAGCAAAAGGGATAAAATTCAGCGCATTTCCACTTCAAACTTTGGATCGATCATGTTGGTATTTAATTGATGACGCAATTTGAAATTATAAGCATGCGTGCGTACTGGTAATGACGGAAGCACTGGTGATATCACCATTAGTTGACTCCGGTCAATACAAATAATACTCCTTGTATTCCTCTTTGAATTTGCTACTCTTTTCTTCCTCCTTTATCCAAACACGACTTCTGAACTTCTAGTTTTGCGTGTTAGCCTCTTGGTTATTTTTTAGAAAACTTTATTATTAAATTATTAATTTATATACGATAATTAATATTTGATTAATATGCAATTGATGCAGTTATAAATTTAATAAAATCATAACCAACACTCACTTAAATAAATAAATAAATTATGTTTTGAAATTAATTTTGTCTTACAATTTTCATGTTTGAAGTAATAACACTTAATTGTTTGGTACTTCAGCAAAGTGATGATATGTATGGGTATGCGTGATCCACGCTCGATCCACTAATTGTGTGGACGGGTCCACTCCCGTCATAGTCAAGAACTCAGCCAAGCCCTCTGTTTCCTGTTAAACTCCTCCAATTTGCTTTATCATAATTTATATTAATATATTCTCTCTATTTAAAATATATATATATATATATATATATATATAAATTAAAAAAAATTAAATTTTTTAAAAGAGAATATATAGAGACAGAAAAGAAAGAAAGAAAAAAAAAAGTTATAAATGTGATACAATTGGGAGAAAGAGAGATGCCAGTTTTTGCTCAATTACTTCTCGTGGTACCTGTCAGTTGCTACAAAGGAGACACCTTGGTCCTTTTGAGTAAACCGTCTTCCTCAATAACTGCTCAATCCAATTAGCTGTTCCCACTAAGGTACTTTGGTTTCCGTACCAAAATATCCGAAATAAGGTACAAAATCCTTGAATGACTAAGGTACCAAAAGTGATTAATAAATTATTAAAACAAATAAATTCGATTCACATTACAGACCAAACATCCACATTACCAAACTAAACCGACTGATTGAACAGAGTCACTACACATAAACGGTTACTACTTTTCACGTAGTTAGGAAAATTAACACTAACACCACAATTAGTGCTTCGTTTGGAGGAGAAAGAAACTTGATGACAGAGTCTTTTGCATTAGCATGATATTTCAACACAGCTGGGTTTCGAACTTCAAAGATATCCCCATGCTAAAAAGCTCCTGGCAAAGCAGCTTCGCCCCATAAGGCACGTTCACTTTCACGATATCTTCAGTCGACTCGCAGTAACGGCAATAAGGACCCCGGATCTTGCGCCCGTTCACGACCGTCCGCTGGATCACATTTGCATTGTGCTTGCATTTGCGACAGATGTGCATCTGGGAGCAGTCGCTGAGGGTGAAGAGTCGTTCATGCAGATTGGCTGATGCTCCGTGGGCTATAAGGCAATCACGCTCCATCTCTCCAAACTTGATTCCTCCAAAACGCTTCCGGTCAGCGACCGGCTGCCTGGTCAGAGGATGAACGGGCCCCGTGTTCCGGAACTTCACCTTGTCTTCAGCCATATGGGTCAAGCGCTGGTAGCAGGTTGGGCCCATAAACACCAATGAACGAACCATTTCACCGGTTCGACCATTGAAAACTCTCTCATTTCCCCATCTAGAAAACCCAGCCCTGACATACATTTACAGAAAAATAGGTAATCAGACTCAAAGCTTGTTGATTTGGATATAAAAAGAAATTTACCCTGCTTACTAGTATCTTTTTTTTCTATTACCGAATCCATGAACCAAACAAGTGTACAAGTAGTAACAAATCAATGGTGCACCAACAAACAATTACATCGCCAACGGCTTCTTCTTCTTCTTCTTCTTCTTTTTTTAAATTTTTTTTTCTGATAAGCAATTATTTGCAAACATTATATGAAAAGTAAACTCTTTAAGTAATTATAAACTTATTTACCTATGAAGCTGGTCTGTTATGGCATCAACAGAAGTAGTGGAAAAAGGGGTTGCATATCTTTCTTTACCGCCAAGGGCAATCCCTTTACCCAGAGCAGCCTCCAACAGTTGACCAGGAGTTTGACGAGAAGGAAATGCGTGCGGGTTTATCACAATATCCGGAACTATCCCTTGCATCGTGAATGGGAAGTTCTCCTGAGACTCCAGAAAGCCCAAAACACCCTTTTGCCCGTGCATGCTTGAAAACTTGTCCCCAAGACATGGAGACCGAACCTAAACCAAACACTCAAGTGTAATCAATAATAGTAAAGTATATATGTACTGAAAATAACTCTATTTTAATTACAGAAAATTACCTGTCTCAAAGATACTACGGCGAAGTTTTTGCCTTCATCATTTGCAGAAAGTACCACTTTCTGAACCATGCCTCTTTCAGTATGCTTCAGTTTGATGCTCTGATCTGCCCCCGACTCGGCGTGCTTCCCAATGACTATATCGCCCGTCTGCAGATTTGCACCAATGAATGGAAACCCGTCCTCTTCCAGGCTGTCAACACGTCCAATTTTACTTGGGATCTTTCCAAAATTAATCACATCCTCCGATTTAAGCTTCTTTCCTAATGCTTCCTTGTTATCCACATCAGCCTTATAACTCCTAATGTGCTCCGATCGAAACATACCGCGCTCTAGCGAAGACCGATTCATTACTATCGAATCCTCTTGGTTGTATCCAAGGTGGACATTAACCGCAACAATAGCACACTGCCCGTTATAAAATTCCGGCCTCGGGAAAATCCCGCTGTGACCTGGATATTCGGGTTTTCCAAGACAATCAGAAAGCGTTGTCCGAAAAAGGGGTCTTTGGGGATAGTATAACTGATGGGTATTAGTGTCAACTCTGATATCTGGATTAGTGGTGGAAAAACCAATGGCCTGATGAGCATGCTTCTGGGATTGGTAGAGGACCCTTCTTGCGTGATCGTGATTTGCATAGGGGGTGAGCCCACAGCTTAAGCCCAACAAAAATGACATGTCGAGCTCACAGTGAGTGTACTTCGCAGGCGGATCTCCACTGTTTCCAGTTATGAGATATTTGATTCCCCATGCAGTGCGACAGTCTTCTTCCTCTTCAGTTCCGATGAGCTCAATTACTCCATTGTCCAATAGGGTCTGGAAAGTGAAGTTTCCCCCTTTGAATAATTTGATTTTCTTCAAATTGTTGACAACCAAAAGTGGTCGTAGAATCCTTCCAGCGTCACAGAATATGCGTACTTCTTTATGCTTCTCGTCTCGTTTAATTTCCACCTAAAAGGAACATGACAAAACAATGATTCAGACAATGGCCACAAAAACAGAGATATGTACAGAAAATGATAACGATAAAAAGGAAAAATGTGGAGCTCTTTTGCTTTAATTTTGTTTGAAAGAACCCGTTTTATTCCTCTGACCTAGCCGGGCCGTTCTTGTTTAAAGGAATCCTAGCCAAAATGATTTATCAAATAAGAAAACAAAAAAGTTTGCTATTAAAACAACAGAAGGATGAAGGACTATTTCGTTCTTATTATACAAAATCAAATTGTCATTTCTTATTTTCTTTCTTCCGTTTTATTTAGTTGACTACCATATTCTTACTGGAATAAAAAATAAAATAAAAAAATAAATATGTATTTTTACAAAAGAGAGAGTAACAGCCTATCTTACTACATAACAATCATAAAATATGAACCTGGTGTGGCAGTTCTTTTCTGCGTCGCATGCTTCTCAACTCTGCAACAAACGAAGTAGCGTCTTCACATATTCCAACAAGTTCCCCATCCAGAAAGATATTGTCCATCCCTCGAAGCACAGTTGAAGTATTATCTACCAATTCCTCCATCCCACACTCAATCAATTTGTCGAGAAACGGCTCAAGAACAGTTGTACTCACAAGGCCAGTGCTTGCCAAATTTTTTATTAGCCCACAATTTTCCCCATCTGGAGTAGAAAGAAAACATATCTTTCCCCAGTGGGAAGGGTTCCTGCACCAATCAAGAAAAAATATATAAACTGTGCATGTAGGGAGGAAAAAACAAAGAAGCTAGAAGTGGTTTGAATCACTAACGGGTATCTGGCATCACCAACTTTTCCCGTGTACTCAACATGCTGACGTGTCCTCCTCATCTCGGCTATCATTTGTAATGGATTCGTTCGGCTCAGATTCGCCACGACACCTGAGGTCCTTTCCGATCTCTTATACGGATGGGACCAAGCTCCAGTGGAAAAAGCCCTAGAAAGTCCATTTGTAATTACCGATGAGTCCAGATAGTGTTCAATTGGGTGCAAGGTCCGATCTCCATAAAGATCTCTTTGCATAGCCTTGATCATACGCCTCTCGGCATGTTTCATGTGGACCCTCAACTCGCGCTCGAGCAATTCCCCGGCCAGCTCTAACCTCTTGTTTCTAAAATCGTCCCTGTTGTCAACTTTTCTACGGCCGGTAAAACCATCTAAGAGACACTTCACCATATAAGCAAGAAATCGAGCCTTTCGCTTGAAGCCAATAAGATTAGAGAATAAAAAGTTGGTAAAGCACTCTTCAACAGATTCTGTAGGTGGAAACTGGGAACCTTTAAAAAGCTTTTCTATATATTTAAGAGCCACCCCCTTTCTACGGAAGTTCTCACACTTATTGTCAGCTTCATGAATTGATGCGATTAGCATATTGACGATATTGCCATCGGCCACATCAGCATCAATCATATTAACAATTTCTTTATCGGAGGATACACCAAGTGCAAAAAACAACACCCAGATTGGAATCTCGGTCACCAAGAAATACACCTGAAGCACTTTTTTCCCTCCTCCTTCAATGTCTTCAACTTTAGCTGTGTCAACTAGTTTCACGTAAACTCTTTTCTTTTTGAGAATATGACGGTATGAAACAGTCCACAGAGGAGTACTCGCTAACCAAAGCCTCTTCAAGCAAATTTGCTCCTGTGCAACAAAGGTCTGCAGTGAAATTGAGGAAAAGTTACTGTTAAGGCCACAAAATTAAGTAATTGAGTTTATATGTCAATTTACATCTACAAATTTTGTTACCTTCTCAGCTCCTTTGATTATGAAATAGCCTCCATGGTCAAACTCACAATCGCCTTTGTCCACTTCACTCATCCAGCAAAGATCAGATTTTACCATCACCGGAAGTGTCCCAATAACAATCTCCCTGTTATCCTCGAAAGAAACAACCTTGTCCAGATACTGTTCTCTTCCAGTTTTAAACTTGTCACTTCTCACCATCCTTTGGGTATACACCTAAAGGTTCAAAAACAAATGGTGAATTTAATCAGATATGAAAAAATTTAATCAAATTTATTTAGGCAAGGTGTAAAGGAAATCTAGTAGAACCTCTTTAATATTTACCTGAAAATGAACCTGGACTTTGATCTTAGATGAATATGTCATATTCTGAAGCCGAGCATGTCTGGGCAAAAACTTCACAAAGTCTATTCCATTATCTGATGAAAACTTCTCACCTGTGAAAAACTTGGGCCTGTCAACGGTGACCTTTCCAAACTTCACAGACCCATATCTCCAGTCACCTTCCCCCTTTTTAGATGGATCAAACCCGGGCTCAACAGTAATCTCACTGACAGAATCAAAGATATCCTGTATGCCATATTTTATAAAGTCGTTATATGAGTTGAGCTGATGACTGATCAGACCATATTGCTCGAAAAATGATTTTGCTGCTTTTTTACAGAACTTCTTGAGAAAATCTTCACCCAGATCTATTACTTCCTCGTCAAAGATATCATCTATATCCATAGGCTCTGATGCCATCAGCTTTAACTATCTGATCAGAAAGAAAAAGATGAATTAAATTCTGCAATATACTTTCAATTATGAAGTCATCAAAAGACAAAATATCCTTCAATGGTATATAAACTACCCCATCAGAAACACTTAAGGCTCTGTCTGGAACTAGGAAAGAGAGTGAAAGGATGAAAAGGGACAGAAAACTCGAAAAGGAAAATCATCTTAATGAACGTAACTCCAATTATAAATACTCTTGATAAATCTAACATCAAATTTACTGCTAAAATAAAGTAAGTGTACTACTAAGTACTAACTAAGCTCTTAAATAATTTCACAGGCCATTTATTTTCCTCATTCTCTTGAGTTCCAAATGTAAACTAAGCTCATACTCCCCTAGCCATAGCGACTCATCTTGCTCTTCAAAATCAATTAGCAATCGCCAGTAACTAAAACCCATTATAGAAAATTAAGAAATTCCAAGCATATATTGCAAATCCCATTCTTAAATACCCAATCACCCATAACTCTAAAAGCAACAATAGCAAACATTAATTGAGGTAAGTTCTATCTGCCATGTGATTTGTAATCTGTTACACAAGAAGCAGAGGTGTTAAAAGAGCCGAGCTTTCGCGAACAAGCTTGAACTTTATTCACTTATAGCTTGGATCAAGCTCCATAAAAAGCTAGTTTAGCTTGTCAAGCGGAGCTCAAGCTCAGAAAATAGCTCGTATAACTTAACAAACCCAGCTCAACAGTCTCCGCTCGTCAAGGCTCGATAACAGTAGATATTCTCAATTTTTTATGAAAAAATTGGGTGCAGCTCATTAAAAGATCATTCATTTAACTGAACTCGCTGTGATAAAAAAAAATACTTGTTTACTAAAGCCCAGCTTCAGCTTGAGCTCCACAAGCTCGGCTCCACTCGACTCGGTTACAACCCTAATTTGATGAAATAGCTATGTTCACATTTTGGGTACTTCACATTCATACCCCCAAAATACACCCGTAGAATTCCTCCCTATAAACATTTTTCGAGCAAAATCAAACATTTTGCAATTAGAACCAATAAACCCTAAACACATTCCGCTTATATTCATTTCAAGACAACAAAAATTCCAAATTGATGAAAATTAAAACACATTTTCTCATATTATTTAATATGCATGCCATTATTTCTTGAAACAACCGAAGTTTCAAGTACACAAACATACATATAGGTATATAAACATGTAAAATAGAGAGAGAAACTTACATAAGCGGTCGCTGGGTGACCCCTTAGCTTGTGCAATTTCTAGGGTTTATCTACCGAATGCTGGAGATTAAGCCTCCGATTTTAAGCAATTACTACTCTGAACCCTCACTCTTCTACACCAGTCCTGAACGGTTCACGGTCTTGGGGGTGAGAAATGTTCCTCTGCAGCAGGGGAGCAGTAAATAAGTTTGGAGAAGAAAAAATGCACTATTTTTTTCTATTAACTCTCGCCACTCGCCGTAAGGAGCATTATTATTTAATAATATTTTGTCATATGTCTGAAACTGTAAAAAATATATGGGACGACAAATTAAAATAAGATGAAAGTGACAACATAAATGTGATAATATGTTAATCTAAAAAAAAATTTAAATTTTGTTTAGCCAAAAAAAAAAAAGAAGAAGAAAAGAGATTTATTAAATTTAGCCATCTATTCCCTTTCCAAAATACAATGTGATTATTGAAAGTAAATTTTTTGTCGTTTTTCCCTTTATTATTACAAAACATTTTTATTCAATTTTAAAATACATTAATTTTAGAGTAAAATTCATTTAACCATACGTGATTTAAGCCAATTTCCACATTACCATCTGTAGTTTAAAATTCGAAACGTGGTGAAGTGAAACTGTTAAGTTTTACTTAACGCCGTTAGATCAAAGGTGAAATATCTCAAACTCACAAGTCATCATCTGTCGATATTTTTGTCATGTAGGAATCAGCCCAAACTACAAGTGGTAAAAATTATTTATAATTTCATCTAGAATTTGACAGCATTAAGTAAATTTAATAGTTTAACTTAACCTCAAAATAAATTACATGTGGTTATATATCCAATTCTAAATCGTAAGTGCTTATGTGGAAATCGGTCCAGATCACATGTGGTTAAATGAATTTTACTCTTAATTTTATTTTGTAAAAATATTTGTGAACATTGTAATAATCTTTCCATTTTAAAAATATAGGGAATTTTTAACTTTTGAAAGAATAACTTATAATATTTGTGTTGATGACTAATTCTGTGGTTCTATGTACCAAAAAATAATAAAAATTTCTCTGGGTTTTTTTTTTGTTTTCACTTTTTTTTTTTTTTTTTTTTTTTGAACCCCAAGCTCTCTCTATTATATCTTTGTAGTGTGCAACGAAATACTATAATTAGGTTTTTAAGGAGTTTCAAATTCATAACCTATTATCAACCAGTTTATGAAGTTAGATGCCACTTGAGCGATTACACAATTGCTGGTTGTGATGGACGAATATTGATTGTTAAAAAAGTTTATCATAAATTTAAGTTTGATCATTCAACATATCCATCACAATGATGGTGTCTATATAAATCAAGGATACAAATTACTTTAAAATTTGTATATTTATAAGCTGGGCTATGGTTACTGGCACAAATTGCAGCACATTTCACAGTGTACATTCCAAAGGACGGCTAATCTGGAGTCGGAAATTTGTTCACTGAGCCTGGTTAAAATATCAATCAAGTCGCCTGAGAAGGTACTCAACTTGAACAAGCTTGGTTAAAGGCATAATCCATTCTCCATACAGATGAGGAAAAACAGACGGATTGATTTTGTATTTCACATTTTTCTCGTCTTCATCGTCTTTGAGGCTCACTTCTTGCGCAAATACCCTGGCTTTCTTCTCTACCCTCTTCTTCACCATCTCTTCTACAGTCTCAAATGTCAAAAGTTTCATCAGAGCATCCCTATCCTATAAACAATAATAACCACCATATATAAATGTCAGCAACTCCATTAATTGTAGAAAAATAACGATGGTTACCAAGTCCTCTCCCTTTTAATGTACTTCATAAGATGGATATCACGAAGAAACTAGTGGTTGAACACATCTTTAGTAACACTAACCAAATGAGCCTGCTACTAAAAGAGAAGAAAAGCAGAGAGATTTCTAAAAATAGACATAAATAGGTGTATATGCACGGGTCTGCAATGGCGGTGCCACAGGCTATCATCTTCCTACTACAACTGAAACATCTAACGTGTGTTGAGAATGGCAGCCCTACTTTATCCCTCAATGACATAGTAAAGTCAATTCAGAGGACAACAATATGTTACCAGAGCAAAAACTTAAGAGTGTGTGTGTGTGTGTGTGCCCCCATCTCTTTTCTGTATGTGTCTAGTTTCCCTTTTCCCCCTTTATAATGCTTATGAAATACCTGAGCGCGAATTGAAGGTCCATAGTCTTCTGGGGCATCCTGAAATTTAACCTCAGCTACAAATTTTCCATAGTGAATCCTTCTAGAGATGGCCTGCAAAAAAAAAAAAACATCACACTTTCATGGTTGTAAAGACTTTATTTTAATCAGACATGGAAAACCCCCTTGATTTTTATAGGCTCATATGGGAATTCAAATATCAAAATTAGCCTATATGTCAAAAAGATGTGCATACAGTGACATCATAATGACACACAAGTACCCGCAAGGCTATCACAATACTAAGAAAAAAATTTAGAAAATTGTCACCTGCAAGCAATCAAGATCAGAAGTTGCAGTTGGTGCGTAGTTGCCATCATCACCCTCCGCAGCAAACAAGGGAAGCAATTTATTGAAATAAATATCCCAAATGGTCTTGTTTATGTTGACGGCAGCCCCAGCAGGATGCAAAACCTATAGCAAGATTAGCAGAGCATTAAAATCTTAAATCTGTTTTAGACCCAGAAAGATAATACTTTCAAATTTCATTTCTCACTTCTTAAATTCATTTATTCCAATACCCAAACTTGTTAACCCAATGATGTGAGCTACTCCTACTATTTTTCAAAACATTCTGATGTCAAGTCATGCAGTTGTCAAGTCATGCAGTTAAGTGTTGATAAACATGACATGATTTTGAGTCGAGTATATATACCTGGGGATATTTGTGATGTGGCACCAATGATGGTGGCAAATTATCAGGGAAGAAAGGAAGTTCCTCTGGACTTTCATATCTACCAATCTGTAATATATGCAGTTGATAAAACAGAAATGTAAAGGAATTAACAGTGAAATGAAATTCATTCAGGAAAATTAATTTTCCTACAGTTTCAAAGTTTTATTAATTCCTCAACTGGCATTTTTACAGTACAATTGATATTTCAACAAATCCCAGACATTTAACATCGAGCCAACAATGATAGAGATGCTTGACATACCATATGCAGAGCTCAAGAAACTGGATCAACCACTTTCCAATTAGGAACCTTTGATCATATTTTACTTATAAAAAACAGTTTGACCATATTTTTATTGCCGTTCTAACATTTTAGGTCTATACCCAAAATAGTTTGTCCTGTGGTGCCAATCATACCACCAAGAGTGATGAAATAAATAATATTTGGTACAAAATTCATTAGCAAGAGAAATAAGGAAAATCAGACATTTTAGCATTCTATGGAAAGCAAACCCATTAGTGCAATTTGTCTGATATCCTTAACTGATTAACCAATTGGAAAATTGCGTAGAAAAGTTTCGTACAACATAAATGAAAAATTTGATAATAGTGGACAATCTCCCAAATTAAGGAATCCTTTTCTTATCTCTAACAAAAAGGTCAGAAAAGAATAAAATAGTGTGCTTCTATTTGTAAAGGTAAAATTAACCCACTTGCAGGAGTTTTAGAATTTACAATTTCACATTACACATTAGGTTCATTTTTCTTTCCTTAAAATTGGATTAATGATCAAATTATATTTCAATTAACTTGATATATTTATTAAAATTGGGTTAGTATGGGGAACCATAACTTAAAAGTTTTCTCAAATGAAATTGGTATTTCTAAAAATTGAGCCGGGTCCTTACTTAAAACAACACCTAATCAAACAATTGTCAATAACAGTATCAGCTGCATCACGGAGTAATAAAATAAAGTGCAGTCACTTAACTGGAGTAATTCAAAGAAGCAGAGAAAAACAATGAAATAATAATAATAATAATAATAATAATAATAATAATAATAATAATAATAATAACAGTCTTGGGTTGGATAACCCGATCCATTAAAATAAAAGGTAGTGTAGATAAAATATAGCAGAATGACGAAACTGACCTTGGAGTGAATAGCTTCTGATTGTCGAACGAAATATCGAAGCAGAGAATCACCGTTGAAATGGGAAGAATAGAAATCGGAGAGAGGAGAAGGCTGGTGGTAAAGAGGGGAATTAATGGGATAATTGGATCTGTTGATGAGGGTGAACACGATGGTATCTTCTTGTCGAATCAAACTCTGTCTCACAGATTCAAGCGTTAACGCATTCATCATCACCTTATGATTATTAATTTATTATTAATTCATAGCGATGGTATATATATATATATATATGCATGTAAAGTAGTTACATGTCGTGTCTGTCACTTACCTTTAATTTGTCGTCGTCGTCGTCGTTCAAGGCTGTCGTGAGTGCATTGCAAGGTTCGTTTCTTCTTCTTCTTTCCGCGTTGGGTGCGTGTAGTGTGCGGTACACATCTATCTATCAAACCAAACACGCTTTTCAGGTTTCTACCGTTATAATATATCCGTTTTCAAAAAAAAGTATAATTTTTTATTTTAAAATAAAAAATTAAAGATATAAATTAAAAATATTATGTGATGTATATTTAAATAAATAAAATTAAAAATTTTATATTAAAAAATATATTTTACCTGATGAAAAATAATTTTTTTCATCTTAAAAATAATATTTTTTATTTTTTTACTTATATTAGATAATTTAATCTTTTTTTTTTTTTTTAGATCAATGAAATATTATTCTCTGCACTCTAGTAAACTCATACAGTGTTCGTTCATTCACAAATTAATGGTAATGCTTTTTTTTAAACGTTTTAAATTAATTATAATATATTATTTTTTAAAAATTTAGTGATGTATATTATCTAATTTATTTTTATTTTAAAAAATATTACTCATCATTTTAACAATTATTTCATAACTCAACACTTCAACTAGTATTTTATTATTTAAAATTATAATATTTTAAATATAATTTAATTAAATTTTTAATAATTAAATATATTTTTAAAATTTTATATTATTTTATTTAATACATTTAATTTGAAACGTCTTTTTATTTTTTTTTTGAGAGCGTACAACTACTGTCATTGCACGTAACACGGAGTGGCGTGTTTATTTTGAAAAATCTGGGTATGGTCTTCTACGTTTTTTTTTTTTTGTTTTGGGGGTCTTCTACGTTTGTATGTTTACTCTAGTTAGGAAGTCGCTTAGGCCTGGAAAATAAGCCCAAGAGCATGCGACTGTAGTTACTTAATTGGGCTGAGTTTGAGTACATATCACACCCAAATTTGACATGCCTTTATTATCATACTCTCTCCATTCCAGTTAATTTACAACGGTTTGATTTTATGTGAAATTTTAAAAATATATTTGATATTATAATTTTAAATAAGAGAATAATGATTGATATTATTATTCAAATAGGAGAATAGTGAAGTAGTAGTTAAAGTGGTGAGGTATAGTATTGATATAGTAATTTAAAATACAATAATAGTGATTGAAGTGATGTGTCATATTTAATAAAGTAAGGATAATTTAAACAATTAACATTATCAAACTTTTCAAATTGAGTATGTTGCAATAATGTGGAACATTAAAAAAAAAACCAAGTGTTGTAATATAAATATGACGAATGGAGTAATTATCCTTAAGTGACTAATAATTGGACGAATCATTTAAAACTATGTCAATAATCCGTGCCAAACATGAACTTTTAATTTTTTAGTCTCAATCTTAATTGTATAAATCTAGATTAAGAATTGAGATGACCTATCTCTCTTTTTTCTGTGCACTAAAATAAAAATTTGAAACATCTTATTCCATTGGGTTCAGAAAGTATTTTTTTTCTTTTTTTTTTCTTTTGTGAGTCAGGTATATATAACAGTTTTATAACGGAAGTTGAGTGGATTAATTTTGTTAATAATTTTATAACAGTATAAGATATAAAAGAATGGCGACAAAGCAAACTTTACATTGTTTTTTTTAGTTTTTCATATTTTTAATATTTTTAAGACATTCAATTGACACAACATGTTCTGAATAATTTTTGGAATGTTTTCTTCTTTCTTGATCCTATTTGAATTTGGTCAGAACACCAGAAAGTTAAGTAACTAACAGACAAAAAATAATAATTTTTCATAGATTTTATTCAAAATAAAAATTGTAAGATATTTTTCTTCTTGAGTACTTACTACATTAACAAAATCTGAATTTTGATAAATAAGTTTGAATCGCTCCAATTTAAAATAATAATAATAATAATAATAATAATAATAATAATAATAATAATAATAATAATAATAATAATAATAATA